>JAPDVR010000011.1:26394948-26624948 GCA_026230005.1 Gila orcuttii
TCCCATTTTACCCAACTGGGCCTTGTTGTGAATTTCAGCAAGAGCTGGCTAACTCCAAGTAAGTCTGTGGGGTTCATATGTGTCATGCTGGACTCACGATTAATGAAAGCCTCACTATTAGCCCAGTGGGTGGACAATATACTGCTCCTCATTCAATGATTTTGAAGGTAGGCCAGGCTTCCATTCAGGTGCGTCCACTGGCTCATGTTTATGTCCACGGCAGCAACAGTTACTGTCACACCAATGGGCCTCCTTTCGCTGCGTCGATTTCAGAGATGGGTGAAAAGTCTCCACCGGAATCCCAGTTGGCACAAGATTATGTCGATCAAGGTAACAGAGCAAGGCATTGAAATCATGGAGTAGGAGGTCGTATCTGACCAAAGGGGTTGCTCTGGCCGTGACTCTCTTTTAACAGGAGACAGTCCAGAATGACTCTTCTCTTACGGGCTGGGGGCAGTCTAGCAACAGTGTAGTCAGAGGGCAATGGGACGCACCAAAAAAGGGCAAGAGTATAAATACCCTGGAACTACAAACAGTACTACTGACTCTGAAGCACTTTGCACCATTTTTGAATGGCAGGTATATTTTTGCATCACATCCGCCATCAAGGGAGTACGAGTTCCTGCTAGTCCCTGCAGATATCAAAGGAACTGCTGACTTAGGCCTTCCCTAGGTTTGCAAGCGTCAGAATAATGCATATCCCAGGGGGGTCAAATGTGGTGGCACATTTCTTGTTGCACCACAGAACTCCATCTGGGGAGGCTCAACCTAGAGGTGGTAGAGATTATATGGCAGCGGTCTGGTAGGGCAGAGGTGGACCTCTTTGCCTTGGTGGCATCGGACCCCACTATCAATCATCACTGCAAGCCTCGACTGCCGCCTCCAGCAGCATATTCTTGTGAGCCACATTTATCTCATCCATTTCTTGCAAAATGTTATCTGTTTTTTGCTCTCTAACTGTCTGCATTTCCTTCTGAGGAATCTAAAGTGGCTCTGGTTATTAAATTGCTGACTGATCGGGTGAGCCAATGGGGAATGGCGGTGTGAGAACAGAAACATCCTTGTTGCTCCTCATTCCAGGCCTTCTGGGAGGAACTTAAGAATGCGTTTGACCATGCCGTCTATGATAGAGAAGCAGCAAGGACAAGGTAATCAATCGGTGAGGGATTATTTAATTGAATTATGCAGGTTTGCCACCGACTGCAATTGGAACAAGGAGGCGCATTGGGACATGTTCATGCATGGGTTGGCTAACCGTATTCAGAATGAGATCTATGCTCTGGAGCTACCATCTGCTTTGGATGATCTAGTTGATCTGGTGATCAGGGTGGACGCTCATCTTCAGCGTTGTGATCTATGTTGTACCCAAGGACCCACTCCAGCAACTGCAGATTGGTTAGTTCCTGCCTCCAATGTTGCGGTCAGCCTCAAGCTGATCATGAACCCCTGCAGGTGGGTAGAATTCGTCTCTCTCGGGAGGAGAAAGATCTGTATTTGGCGCACTTTGCTTTTACTGTTGGGATTCTGATCATATCGCTACTCGTTGCACAGTAAAAGACAACGCCTGACAGTAGAGATTGAGGTTACCGATAGGTGCTATCGCCTTCGAGAAATCATTTTTGTCTGCTACTCTCCTTCTGGCCAGACTGCAATGGGGTTCATCCTATCATTCCTGTCAAGCACTCTTGGACTCAGGTCTGGAAGGGAATTTTATTGACTCTGCCTTGGCCCATCAACTAAAGATCTCCCTTGTACCCTTGACTCATCCCATCTGTGTCAGTGCCCTCAGTGGTCAAATTCTACCCTCCATGACTCTCCTCATGCCCCTGTGGTTCTTGGTCATCCCTGGCTTATGCTCCACAACCCTCACATCAACTGGTCTCAGTATACTGTGTTGACCTGGAATAATTATTATTATATATATTATTATGTCTCATCTAGTGTATGCGCACTCCCCTATGTCTTCTTCTGTGTTGCATGATGAACCTGTCTAACATGCCTAAAGAGTACCTTTACCTGAATGGGGTGTTCAGTCTCAAGCTGCTTCTCTTCCTCAGCACGGTTCCTATGACTGTGCTATAAACTCATGCCAGGTGCATCTCTGCCTAAGGGCAGATTATATCTCCGCTCCAGAAAGGGAGGCTATGGAGAAATATATTTCTGATTCTCTAGCAGCCAAGTTCATCCGCCCTTCCTCTTCTCCCACAGATGCGACCTTGCATTGACTATCAAGATTTGTAAAGCATCATGGTGTGGGAACTGAGAGCGAATCAGACAGAAATGACTGTAGGGTGCTGCCCCTTTAAGGACGTTGATTCTTTGGGGCTCATGTGATCGCCTAGGAAGAGGCGCTGTAAGAAAAACAACAGAACTGAACCGAACTGAGTGAGAAAGCAATGTTGATGCTCATATGCAGACTTTCTAATGTTCTATAACAATAACAGATACAACTTTATCTAAACAATATATTCCCAGCGTGGTGAGTAACATTGTGTTGTTATAAGTAACGTTATTGATAAATCACTATGTAGATCGCTATTTGCGATTAGCGTCTAAATGCCTAATGTTATTAGTTTGTTTATTATGTTTTGGTTAGACATTTACAGTTTAAATTGCCTATTGAAATATTCATGCAATATGTGTTGCATTTATTTGTTAAACTAAGTTTAATATGTGTTTGTAATACATGCGACTGTTTAGTATTGACAGTTGTAACACACATATGTGATAATGTTTCATGATAATATGTTGATATTTGATTGTAAGGGATATCTTTGATTTATAAGCGTATACTTTAATGTTTATTATCTAAAGCTGATATTATAATGTTTGGAGTAATGTATTTGGTGATGTAAACATTACTGGATACTAATTGTGAATTGTTTTGTATTTACAGTTTGACCGCACACACATTATGTGCACATAAATATTCCCAACTGCAACTAAATTACAACAAAAATTAATGTGTACATTGTGAGTTCTGCACAAGAGGAATAAAAGACAAAAACAAAATCCAAGTTAATGTTATCATTTTATGGGTAACAATGACTCTTCAAACTGACCAAGGAGCAGAATTTGTTTTTCTTTGTGGGAAAAAGGATGGTTCCCTGGGACCTTGCATTGACTATCAATATTTGAAAAGCATCACAGTGTAGGAACTGAGAGCAAATCAGACAGAAATAACTCTTCAAACTGACCAAGAAGCAGAATTCCATAGAGAGACAGACTCAACACCCCGGACCAGGAAATCAGAAGACCTGCCTTTTGGGCGTCATCCAGGCTGAAACAGACTACCTCAGAAACAAAGAACACTTGTAAGAGATAACTAATAACTGTCAAGGTTATGCTATTTAACAAGACTAATCGTCGAAGAGATGGCACATCTTGAGTATCACGAGGAAAACCATGAGTTAATGTTGAGACAGATATTAAATTGATTTGGTTTAAATTTTTTCGTAGCTTAATTATTAAATTATTTCCTCGAATACCAATAGCGGATTTGGAGATCACCTGACGGGGCAGTCCTGAGCTGAGAAGTTCACGTGAGGTGAAGGTTCACGGAGGTGTTTCCACTGCAACCAGGTGGGAAAAGACGCCAATTTAATTTGAATTAGGGCCGGCAAATGTGCTCGAGTTAGACAAAGGCTGCGTTTACACTTGGCATTAACATGCGTCCTGTATCTGGATGTTGTCCACATACACAATGGAAAGACTTAAGTGTAAACGCACTTCTGATCGGAATCTTATCCGATCAGCGTGTCCAGGTTCGGAGGTAGTCGAGGACACATTGTGATCGGATCTCAGTAATGTAAACGCAATCCAGCCATCCTGTCTGCATTCACAGGTGGACGTAATTCAAATCCCGGCCCTGTCTCCCCGCGTGGCTGTCAGAAAATAATGGCCAGACGCAGTTTAGACAAGAAATTAAACTTATTTGAACCTTACATCAAGCTTTAAACCAGTATCATGTAAGTCTAAATAAACTATGTGTGTCATTTTTCATTTTAATTGTGCCACATTATCTGAACGAGGCGATCGCCTGTACAATCACAGTCAGTCATGAGATCTTAATGAAGAGCTGCACGCTTCGTTGCCAGAGGAATAATCGGAATCGGATTATTTTTTTTTTAAATGTTGAATGTTTTTATTGTTTCAGCATGTTTATCAATCTCCCATTTCTGTCAATATAGTAATTGCACGCTATAACCTTAAACCCAGATGATCGATGTGATGTTTAACATGATCAACCCAGTTGTTTTTGTATGATCAACTCTGGAAGTATTCCTTCATTCAAAAAACTTAATTTGATCTAATTACTGGAGATTGCATAGGAAAGTTAGCCTGGCAAGCCAGACCTACATCAAGATGTTAGGTCTGGGAACTCACAATTGGCAAACCTAAATCCGAAGGGCGGGATAAACGGTTGTCTTTCAAAATCCCTCTGCACGCAATAGGACAGCGCTACAACCAACCAGAGCAACGAACGGCTGTGGTTGAGTGAGTCACATGCGTTTTTCCACCAGCGGAGCTAGTTGATATATTAAACTTTTGCCGTATCTGGTCGTCAAAACTCCGAACACATCTTCCTTTTTTAAGAATGACTTAAGAATGTTCTCTTAACTCCAAGTCCTCCAGAGTCGCGGCCAAAGCCGAATCGAAAGACCGCTGTTCGCCAGCAGCATCTTCTTTGTTTTCAAGTAGCAGGGAAATCACCTGGAAATCACGCGGAACCGTCACAACTCTGTCGTCATTATGTTAAGCCCGCCCACCAACTCTATACACGATGTGATTGGCCTGACCAGAGTTTGGTTTTTCCAGCTCGAATGCCAACGGAGAGTTGCTAGACCACACTTTGCTGCAAAATAATTTTGCTGCCGCTAGGGTGCGTCTAGATTTCTAGGCTATAGGAAAGTAAAGTGAGTGATTGAAAGCAATTGGGACATTGTTTAATTTATATCATCTTTAGGCTACTCTTAATCTGGTGTCGTGTCACAGACCTAATTTAAATATTATGCAGGAAACAGAAATCCGATCGGTTATCCAGACACAGAGGCTACTTAATGTGAACAAATGTAAACAAACACACCATGTCCTGATTGGCTAATGATCCGATCAGCTTGATCGGATCACGGTGATCGCATGTTAATGCCAAGTGTAAACGCAGCCTTGGAAACTCAGCTCCTTAAAATCTTCTTTCTTTGAATTTATTTAATTTTCCAAAACCATCAGTTGTAATTCATACATCATCACTGGAGTTTAATAGGTTGATAACCTTTAAATGCAATCAGAAAAAAAAAAAACAGAAAACACTTCAGCTCAGTATTAATTTCTATGCAGTGAAAACTATCAAAGTGTAACTATTAAAACACATGATCAAAAAATAAAGTTATTAATCACATCCAAATAAATAAAGCAGTTCATCTAAGAATGAAGAATAATCCTAATAATAAAAATTTCAACTTAACCACAGCTCTTAAATAAACCAGTTAATCACGCGTCTCCAAGTATAACCATTATATCGACTACTGACTTGAATCATGTTCACATTTCCACTTTGAATGACGTAATAAATGTAAAGAAACAATGTCATCCGCTATCATGACTTGCGACTAATAAGCACAGTAAACAATCACGCAAACTAATCAAACCATGTTGTTAAATGAAAGCAGACAAAATAAACAAGCGCACACACTGATATTTTTAAACAAACCATTATCTTTTGCCGCATGCAAATCATAAAAAAATAACGGAATCCAAATACACTTAAACAAAGCGACCAATCACGTACCAATAGCGTGTCTGTGATCTGCACACTGATGCACCCCCCGCTGTCAATTTTCGTTTCCTTCTCTTTCTTTGGCTGCGTTTACACTTGGCATTAACATGCGATCACCGTGATCCGATCAAGCAGATCGGATCATTAGCCAATCAGGACATGGTGCGTTTACATTTGTTCACATTAAGTAGCCTCTGTATCTGGATAACCGATCAGATTTCTGTTTCCTGCATAATATTTAAATTAGGTCTGTGGCATGACACCAGATTAAGAGTAGCCTAAAGATGATACAAATTAAACAATGTCCCAATTGCTTTCAATCACTCACTTTACTTTCCTATAGCCTAGAAATCTAGACGCACCCTAGCGGCAGCAAAAATTATTTTGCCGCAAAGTGTGGTCTAGCAACTCTCCGTTGGCATTCGAGCTGGAAAAACCAAACCCCAGATAACTTGACAGTTAATGCCCAATGTTGTTTGATCCCCGAGAAATCCAAAACAGACCTGCTTTTTTAAGACCTCAGAGTGACCTAAAAGCTCTTTAAAATCACAGAGACTGCCTTTACATATCAAAATACAGCAGATCATTCCAAAACAATGCTAGACGGACTTATAATCAAACATCATTTCATTACATAAACCTACAGAATGTCTGTAACCCATGCAGTTGACTATCATGTTGTAATCTTTAACCACAAAAAAAATGTTTATGTCCTTTTTAATAACTATTTAATAGTTAATGGGAAATATGGAGTGCTTGGTATCAGTGTGAATGCTGTCTCATTTCTTGAATTATGGTATGGATCAATTCTGTGTAAAATATATTGTAATCTCATTATAAAATCCATGTCGAAATCATACCCTGCTACAGAGGGAAAGTTAAGAGACCATGTGACTAATCAGATAATGTAATTTATGGTGATATGAGGAGAAACAGTCACGCCCTGACCCAAAGACAATGTCTAATATAGGTCAGAACTCCTCCAAAGGGTTGGACAAACATCTGAGTTTAAAAGCTCAGGCCACAAACAAAGCATTAGACGAGAAGACAAGATGAGATACGATCAGATGAAAATGGATTAAGACTGATGAATATGAGTTAAGATGGAGGTTAAGACCGAAAAGGTTCATGTAAGCCATCTAACTACTCTAGTCTAGCATATTTTACTTTTCTTTCTTTACATAGTTCCTTTTCTTTTCTGTTGAGTCTTGTTTTCTAAGTTAAGTTTTGCCGCAATTTCAGTCAACAACTCTATAGTTTTGCTCACCTAAAACTTCCAACTTTAGCCACTCCGCTTCCATTCATCTGCCAACGCACAAGAATGTGATTGGCCTCCCAAGACGTCACTCCAGACACAATGAGATGCAAATCAACGAACCTGGGAAATGACTTTCAGCAAGGACACTTCAGAAGGGAATCCCCATCAATGACAAACAACAAAAGCAATGTGCTTATGAATTTAATGTCTTAAATTGCTGATCTTTTAACCGTGCTAATAAAGTGTTTTCACTTTAGTTTGAATATTAATATCCACTACAGAGTTGGCAGCAACGGCCGGTTCAATTGAGCAATGCACGATTCATTTGTTTGGCCGTAAAATAAGCAATTCTTTCAAAATTCCCTATAAATTAACTAATAATCCCTTTTGAGCCAAATTGACCTGTTTCCCTTACAACGATTAAGAATACTTATTCTTTGTCATTGATGTATTTGGCTTCGAGCGTTTGCAGGGGGCCTTTGTAATGCCTATCATTTGGTCTGCATCCGGGAGGGGGAAGAGTGGAAGACTGCCTAATACCCCCTGGGGGCATTTTAAATTCTTGGTTATGCCGTTCGGGCTATCCAACGCTCACACAGTCTTCCAAGCACTGGTCAATGACGTGCTGAGGGACATGGTCAACCAGTTAATTTATGTCTACCTGGATGACATACTGTTTTTTTTCTTCATCTCTCGAGGAACATGTTCAACACGTTAGGCGAGTGCTTCAGAGGCTACTAGAGAATGGGCTTTTTTGTCAAGGCAGATAAATGTGTTTTTCGTGCACAGTCATTTCCTCTCTTGAAGTACATAGTTTCGTCTGAGGGGGTGCGCATAGATACCGGGAAAGTTAAGGCTGTGGTTGATTGGCCAACCCCAAAGATTTCTAGAAGTGCTGTCAAAAATATAGATATTTCTATATGTATTTGTGGCAACCCGGAGGTGCATTTGAAGGATAATTTGCCAACTACGCCACTCAAGGAGTTACACCAAGAGAATTTAGTGTCTCTAAAAGGACACGCAAGTTCGTTCATTAATAATCGCTCAGAGACACGGGTAACAATACAAAACAGTTGACTTTATTAAGTTACACAATCCCTTTAAAACAATCATTAAAATAAATCAGGCATCAGTCAAGCACAGCTCATCATTAAGGTTTGGCTCTGAAAAGGTCACAGAGACACCAGCTAACTGGGGCTTACCAGCAGGGTCAGGCTATCAGAGATTGGACTGCCTATAACAGAGAAATCATTCCTCTCACCCGTGCACGCAAACACACGCACTCACACCCCACTCCACGGATGGACACGGCACACGGTGAACAACACACCACCACCACTTAGAGGGAATAGAGCCGCCCCCCTGCCTTTGGCCCCAAATCCTGCGGCACAAGAACAGAGCAATCTTAATATGAGTCACTAAAAAGGCACACAGAATAATTAAGACACTGAATTGCCCTATGTTAAATTAAACAACAAAAACCCAAAATAAGAATTAACAACACTGGAAAAGAAATGTACCAGGCCTATTCGCCCCCCAAATTACAAATCATGAATTAAACAAATAAATCAACCAAAAAGAGTTAAAGAGATGCAAAAGCAAGAAAATGGATTTTAGTGTACAGAAAAATAAACCAAATTGATCTCAACAGTTTACAGGAAAATACAGCAAACTGGTTTTAACAGTGTACAGAAAAATAAACCAAACCGATCTCAATCAGCTTACAATAATTAACTAAACAGCTAAACTACAAGCTAGAAAAATACCAAAAAAATAATGAAGTTACATTTAATAAGATAAATCAAATAAGCCGCACAGAATAAATACACTGCAAAACGAACCCCAAAAAAAAGATAAAGCTCTTTGCAAAATAGAAAACCAAATAATAATAAAAAAGACTATATCAGAATATGCAAAGAGCAAAGAGTTTCATGTATATTCAAATGTAAATAAAGCCGACTTAACCGAAACAAAAGAAATTAGAAAATAGATGTAAAGCAGAATCAACACAAAACAAAACAAAACCAAAACAACAATGTTATCCATGTGCAGGACGTGAAACGCGCCCAACTAGCAGTCGCAGCAGCGCGAGATCTGCAGGAAAAACGAATCCGTTGATCTGAATCACACGAGAGGGAATGGCGATCACACAATCAGCTTACGCTCTCCAACGTTTTAGGGAGAGCCCAATGATGAATATGATGCGTGCATAATCAGGAGCGCACACACCCAACAACGGTAGTCAACGCAGTAGTACGTCCGCATGAAAACGGAACAGCTGACTCGAACTTTACGAGAGGAAATGGCACTCAAGAGCTACTCTCTAATGTCCACACCTGATGCCGGAAGCAGCCACAGTAAAGTGTTTGCGGCGCGTCAGTGACGTCGATAAATGACGTTGACGTACAGCACAGGTCTATCGCACTTTATATCCCCCTGGTGACAGCTAATTGGCTTACGATCCACATAATTATAAGGGAAGGCAAAGAGCTTTCCCACCACATATTGATAATGAAATATCTGAAACTGTTCCCATACTCCTTTTCTGCAGTATTGATACATCAATACTAGCTGCACATTCTAGCTCACTTCTCTCTGATGGTGAATTGACACACACCCGCCTCCTGTCACTCACTCGTCTCATTCACTCTGGTTGAATAGTGCTTCTATTGCACATGATATACCTGCAGGTAAAAGTGCCACTCTCATAAAGCCGCCTTTCAATCAGCAAATGATCAAATACATACAAAATGATTTCAAAATCTCTGTCTTGCCGAGTATTCAGGTAAGTTCAGTCAGTTTTGGAATGTAGTTGAGAGAAAACGCATGTTGAGTAAAAGTATATTGGATCCGTGCATAAGCTCTTAAAGTGACAGCAGCCTAATAACCTGCTGCTTTCTGTCATGTTAATCAGAAAACAGAAGACAATGAGAAAATCACTCGCTGCTCTCAACTAAACAACTTGGGTAATCTACAACACCTGTCACTCAACTGCACCCTGCAAACACAACAAGACACACAAAACAGAACAAAAACACTACCTGGCGGCAGAGAAATCCAACTGAAGGAACAGAATCTACACCATGTCATAATTTGTTTATATTTTATTATCTGACTCTATTTGTCTTTTTTTTTTATTTAGTTCAGCCATTCAAAGAAGCCTAATTTTTCTGTGTGTAAGCTATTGCAACCAAATTACCAAAAATTTGGAGATTTTATGATATTTTTTTGCAATTACAGTCAGCTCCTCTGACTGCCTTGACCTCCACTAAAACTGCGTTTGTTTGGTCCAGTGTAGCTGAAGCTGCCTTTTCCAACCTCAAGAGCCGCTTTGTTTTGGCTCCCATTCTTGTTGCCCCTGATCCATCTCGTCAGTCTGTGGTGGAGGTTGACGCATCGGAGGTTGGGGTTGGTGCAGTCCTCTCCCATCGCTTCTCCGTGGATGGGAAGAAGCATCATTGATCCAAAAACATTAAACCCAAGGTCTTGTGTTTTTTAACATTCTGAGCGTCTGGGTCCTCATTTATAACCATTGCGTATGCACAAAACAGGCCCTGAAAGAGGCGTACGCCACTTCCGACGCACAAGTTGTAATTTATAAAAACAAACTTGACGGGAAAATTTGCGCATCTGCACGCAAACTCTGACACATGCGTACGAACATTTTGGAGATGGAGCAGTTTGGCGACACCGATGGTGAGCTGGAGTTACATGTCTTTTTGGTCACTTTTAGACAGAAAATAAAAAAAAAATTATACATATACAGAAAGATAATACAAATATAATTTCACTCACCAAGCCTATATGAAGCAAACATCCATCCCTTCTTAAATGTCCGCGCCAGCGAGCGCATTGGGCCGTTTAGTGAAACTGACGCATAGCATGATCTAACGCATCTAAAACCGTAAATCTTCATTATAAGTCCTAATTATAAATACAATTCATGTTCACAATAACAGTTTAAATAAATAAAAGAATGATTTAAACTTTGTTTTACTTCTGTTGTAAAGATTTAGATTAAATATGTCATTCTGATTAATGGAATTAAACACTTAAATTACATGAAATCATTACTGAGAAGTTACAACATTTTTTATATTCAATAAATAGAAATATTTGTTGTGGATGCAATGCTTTCAAACACCTTTCCTCTGGCATGCTGTGTTTTAAAGTGGACCTATTATGCCCCTTTTCACAAGATGTAAAATAAGTCTCTGATGTCCCCAGAGTGTGTATGTGAAGTTTTAGCGCAAAATACCCAACAGATAATTTTTTACAGCATGTTTAAATTGTCACTTTTTGAGGCTCAGAAAAACGCACCGTTTTAGTGTGTATCTCTTTAAATGCAAATGAGCAGCTGCTGCCGGCCTAGAGGGCGGAGCCTCACGAGCTCGCGCTCAGTCAGGACAATCTCATCTCACGGAATGATAATATCAAAACAAACTCTCAGTAGCCGTGTTCATTTCGACCCGGAGTCGGACAATAATGCCCACAGAGCCAGATAATATATGCTGTATGGAGACTGAACAGGTATAGTCTAGTTTAATTACGGTTATAAATTGTTTTTCCATCTTTCTTTTATCCACTATTAGTACAAGCCTGTTGTTGCGGACCGGGTCCGAATGTTGTAAAAATATTCTGATGAGTGCAATGAAGTTTATTGTACATCACACAAAAGATTGTGTCAATTTCACTCTAGAAAATCACTGTAAGAGCTGAATAAACACTGTATAAGAACACTCTCTCCCTTTCATTATCATCAACATACATAGCGAAGTAAAAAAAACACTCTTTACAACTAACAGTAAACAAATATATACACACCTTTTCAGGGGTGCTTAATAAACTGGTAAACTATATATCCGTAAAATAACTCCTATGAACTTAATAAAGTGCGCGCTCTCACTTTCATTTCTGCCATGATCAATAACGTTATGCCTATCGCTCCAGTAAATAGAGCTATGAGGATTAATACATCCAGCTACACAACACCGACAACGCTTGGGAGACATTAGCTGCGTTCCAAACCGCATACTTCCCTACTATTTAGTATGGGAAAAAGAGTAGGCGAGCAAAAAAGTATGTATGAATCCAAAAGAGTAGGCGAGAATTACCTGGGTGACGTACTAATTATCGCGAGATTCGGACTTAAGTGCGTTCGAATATGCCTACTTTCCTACTATATAGTAGGCGAAAACAGTACGTTCGAAACATCAGCAGGGGCGTCGGACTGGGGGTAAAACCAGTACTGATTACCAGGGCCCCAAGGGGATGAAGGGCCCTTGAAAAGTCTGGAATACAGACATCCCAATTCTCCCGGAAGTTTGATAGCGTCTCCCTGATGCCCGCAAATTAGTTAAAATCTCCCGGAATCTAGAAGGCGAATGCGAGACAGAACATCTGTGCGCATAACATACATAGCGCGTGCGCAATCCAACCCTATTATAGCTATTTTTTTCCATTAGAATTAATATATAATATTTTTTTATTTTTTTTATTTTTATTTTTCAATAAATGCAACATTTCACATAAAAATAGAGTCTTGGCCTTCAAACAAAAAAATGTTCAAGTGAGAAGAGCGCCATTTAGTGGCTGTAAAAATATATAAATGTGTGTGATGTCCTGTAACCGCCTGTAGGCTCCCATAGCTTCCTATATAAATACATAGAAAGGCTTTTTGATTCCTATTGTTGTTTTAGACACGATTTCTCTATCTTATTCGTTTTTTTTTTATTTCGATATATATTTAGATATTCTAAAAGACTACTTTTTTATTTTTTTTTATTTTTTTTTTAGATAAGTATCAGGTTTTGCATTATGATTAACCCCTTAAGCCCTGAAGCCATTTTTAGAGTTGTTTTGTCTGAGTGGCACATAAAAGTAAAGGCTCATAACTCCAAAACTATAACAAGGAGACTCAAAAGGTAGGTATCGTTTGATAGAAAACTTTTCAAATTTTTTGAAAATATAAATTACATTACATTTGGACATTCTTCTGCTGAGAAACTGCTGATAAAAGACAAAATATATATATAATTTTTATTAGCATTTTGCATATCTTTCTTGTTTGACATGGAATAACTCTTGAAGGAAATAAGGTAGGAGAAAAATTATTTTTTAGTGAAGTCCCGCTACATGTGAGCTGCATCTGAATCAAATTTTGTGGTGGTTAGATAAAGGAATCAAAAGTTACAGCATTTGAAACAAAGGTAGCCTTTTTGTTTAGTCCTCACACATTTGGAAGGCAATAAAAAATAGTTGTTTTCTGAGTGACATACACAAAACTAAAGACTCATAACTCCAAAACTATACCAATGAAAGTCAAAAGGTAGGTATCATTTGATAGAACACTTTTCAAATTTGTAAAAAATATAAATTACATTACTTTTGGACATTCTCCTGCTGAGAAACTGCTGATAAAAGACAAAATATATATGTAATTGATATTATGATTTTGCATATCTTTCTTGTTTGACATGGAATAACTCAGGAAGGAAATAAGGTAGGAGGAAAATTTTCTTTTTTGGTGAAGTCCCGCTACATATGAGCTGCATCTGAATCAAATTTTGTGGTGATTGGATAAAGGAATCAAAAGTTACAGCATTTGGAACCAAGATAGCCTTTTTGTTCAGTCATTGACGCCCCCTGATGGGCATTTTTAATATTGTTCCTCCGTGGATAATATCTTGTCATCAACGCAATAGATTATGTTCATTTTGGGCGTATTTTAATTATAATAATATGCTGTAAAAAATGATGTGCCATTTTCAACGATCTGTGAATGTTTCATGAGCTGTATGATGTTTTGAAACATTGCAGTACATAGTACAAAAAAGTATTTTTTAGATTATCAAAAAAATAAAAGTATATTTATCAGCAAATAACTCAGCAATAATTAGAAGTTTTTCAAATTGGCTACATTCACTGTAAAGTACAGACTCTACGCTTTCAAATGACACCTATTTTGTGTTAATCAAGGCAATATTTTTTTTAAATATGATAATGTGTATTTTCGCAGCTTGGTGGCGCCAGGGGGCAGTACACTCTGGTTTAGAGGGACTAGTCGGCTTACGTTTAGAGTTGATCGACGTGATTAGATGTTTTAAAAAGCTGAGATTCTAAGCTTTAAAATTATACATATTTTGTGTTATTCCACTTTTGAAAAAAAGCACGGATGGTTCCGGGAACATTGGAAAACACATTGCATCCCGGAAAGATGAGAGACATGTTTTTTAGGCAAGTATGCATCACTTTGTGAGGTATATCTCGTGATCAACGCAATGGATTATGGTGTGTTTGGGCTCTTTGTAATCGTAATAATCTGCTGTCAATAAAGCAGTTGGATGTTTCACAATCCATGCAGGTTTCATGGATATATGAGCTGAAACGTCACGTCAAAAAACATAGCATTACTGCTACTGCTAACTCATTGGCGCGCCTGTGCAACTTCATGTGTTAGAAGTCCATGAGGAATATCTTTAGATCTGAGTGATGGATTATGGTGAGTTTGGGCTCTTTTTAATCGTAACAATCTGTTGTAAATAATGATGTGCAATTTTCCACAATTTATGCATGGCTCGTTGAGTTATGAGTTAAAACGCGACATCAGTGCTCCATCTTTATACAAGGCTCTGTGTGCGGCTGTGGGGGTTCGTGTGTTACAACTCCATTAGTAATATCTTTAGATCTGAGTGATGGATTATGCTGAGTGTGGGCTCTTTGTAATCGCGAGAGTCTGCTGAAAATAATGTTGTGCAATTTTCTACGATCTGTCCATGCTTCACGAAGTTATAAGCGAAAAACAAACACGAGTGCTTCATCAGTATATACTTGCTAGGTGCGTCCATGGTATTTTTTGTGTTAGAACGCCATGAGGAATATCTTTAGATCTGATTAACGGAATATATTGAGTTTGGGCTCTTTTTAATCGTGAGCTCCTGCTGTAAATAACGATGTGTCATTTTTCATGATCGCTGTATGTTTCATGAAGATATGAGTGAAAAGGCCAAGTCTAAGCTCCCTTGCTTGGCTACGTGCCTCTGTGGGGTTTTTTTGTGTTAGAACTCCACGATGAATATCTTTAGTTTTGAGTGACGGATTATGTTGAGTTTGGACTCATTTTAATCATACGAATCTGCTGTAAATAATGATGTGTCATTCTCCACAATCTGAGCATGTTTCATGAAGTTACGGGCGAAAATGTGTCCTAAATTAAGCATCCATTTATGATTTACAAATGTATCTGGAGGGGCTTCTTGTACAGAACCTTGCTCAAGCTTAGTAAAAAGCCCGAAACAATTATGCTTGTTGTATTCTACTCATTGAGTCCTTTCAAATGACATATGACACATGACTATCTTATGGAATTATTTTTGTGCCGATAATAATGAACGTAACTTTTCAAGAAACTAATGAAAATATAAATTGAAATTGAATAAAATATCTTTGAAACTGAAAAAGAATTAATCGCAAGCAATTTTTTTACTTAGTTTTTAATACACTGCATGTTTTGCTAACTATTCCTCATATTTCTTTTACTGATCTAAACTTACAAATGCGCTTCCAGAGTTTTCATTTACGCTTCTGAAGTTTTCGTTTGCTTCTGAAGTTTTCGTTCGCTGAGTTTTCGTTCGCTGTTCTGACACAAATCTCTCGTGGGGGCGGGGCTAGTAGCAGTGTGTTCTCATTGGCTACTGAGTTTTTGATTGACAGCTTCTTGACCTGGAAGTGAAGACGTCAGTGTTGTGTTTACATGTGTGGATGTGAGCGTCTGTAAGCGCAGCTTTCTATTTAATTTTAGTGATATTAAGTTATTTTTGTCTTTGAATTTTATCTGTATTTACCTGCTGCTGCTACTACTTTGTCAACAGAAACTTTTAGGAGCGCAAGAGATCTCTTCAGTCTATTCAGGTGTAATTGTACATCAAAGTAGGCCTACTGTACATGTCTACTTAAAATATTGTGTCCAATGTTTTAGGAGAATATTTGTTTATTCCTGATGATTCTTTTGCATGTTAGGCTCTGATTAGGTTGTGCTATTACAATTTAAAGAGAATAGCCTACTAGTATACGTGTGTGATATATTCAGCCGTCAAGAAAGTTTCACTTCAACCAGGTAATCAAGGTTGGCAACCATGGCCATCAAATTTCTCATTGTTACCATGTGCATTTACACCATCAAAATGTATGATCACTTAAATAAGAGGATTTTAAACTATGAAAATTACAATCGTGGCTTGCTGTCAGATGATACAGACCTCAAAGTGCATTTCATTACATATTTCACACAAAGAATATTTTTGTTGCCAATTTTTTAATCATGCTGATAATTTTATTTATTTCATTTAGTTAATATCTTCTAACATTTAAAATTGTAAATATATTTGAACAATCATCAACAGGTTCAATTATGACTTATAAAATCAGTTAAATGAATTTAAATAAAAAATCTAATAAATGTACATTCTTTATTGTCACTACAGCATATACACAAGTATCAAAGTGAAAGTCTTGGATGCGATTATGTTGTGACAGGAAAGACCAGAAGCCACAAAACATTAACTGCATACTATACATGTAATGCACAGTATTCTCATAATATACATACAAAATGCATAATTACAAAGATTTTTAAGGAAATAATCCATCTCTGTGAGTCCATATAAGACAAGTGGATTGTAACCCATGTATGACAGTTGGTCGGAAGTGATTTTTAATAGTTAAAACAGTTTACATTATTAGTATTTTTCTTATCCTATTGTTTCACTTCAGAAGGCATTGATTCATCCACTGAGGTCGCATGGACATCACGGTCACTGTGTGTGGTTTTTAAAGCATCTTTAGGACTCGCAGAGATGGATTACTTTCCTTAAAATCTTAATTCGTATTTATCTGTAGAAAGAAAGTAAAATGCATCTGGGACAGCATGAGGGTAAGTAAAATAAGTGAGAATTTTATTTTTGGGTGAACTATCCCATTCATATGCTGTTGGTATGCTAATCCATGATCAGCATAGACTAATAAGAATAAACTGCAACCTCTTGTGTACTTGTTAACTGTGTTTGTTTTAATCTAGAGCTCCAAAGAAATTAAAATATTTGCTATTTTATAATATTAAAATAAGATACATCAGGTATCTGAAGATCAGGATCCCAGTCATTCAAAGGTGATATGTCTGAACAAAGTAACATTATTGTCTGATGGAGACAGTTGATCTCTGGTATTATCACTCCATCCTCTGTGTCAGCATCAGAATCTTGTTTATGGAAAAGTTGCTCAACTCCCTGGAAAATGAGAAAGGAAATGTATTATAATCTAACAATACAAACTGCTTTGAACTCCCACATGCAGTAACAAGTTGCAGACTTAAAATAATTATTTCAAACAAATTATATAAATGTTTTAAGGGATTTTACAGTACTAAATATTTACCTCCGAGTCATGCACCATTTATCATCTGTAATACTGTTGTGTAACCAGTAGATGGCTGTATAGCCCCATAAACCTTTATCCATGGCTGTGTATTCCCTAGTTGCTGGATGTTTTCAGTCATAATTACTTGCATGTATTAGGTTTTGCATTTGGACATATATTTATTATTAAAGACTATTAAAAATGCAACATTTTTCTCCGTTGTTTTTTTATTATTTTTTATTATTATTGCTCAAATATGGACACAGAAAAAGCATTTTGTTGCATTTTGCAGAATAAATATTGCGCCCAGGGTGATACTTCAAAATAATTGAGTGTTTACATATTATGAATAGAGACGTGGAATGTGGTCAAGTCCTGTCTCTCCTCTTTTAAAAACTCTGTATCGCAAATTAATTAGCAATTGGCTTTACATTGCCAAAGTTGAATCGGGCAGTGATTGACAGCGCTCTGGTCCAATGCCATCGGTCATTGTCTGATACAGTACTTTTTGTACTGTAGGCTACAGTACAGATACTGTACAGTACTCTAGCCCAATGTTGTTTGGGGTGGCAGGGGGGAAATATGATCTAATCAAAGACTGTAATGTAACCGTATGTAACGTTAGATAAACAAGTCATGTAATGATTGGGCTAACTTACCAATTAAATCAAGACGACACTGCTGTATAATGTTATGGGCTCTCACTGAGCTCTAATATGCCTCTCCACCTGAAAAAGCAAGTACTGTATTATAAATAGTATTAGTTTAGTATTAATTAATAAAAAAAAAATAAAAAAAAATCTGACTTACCACGAGTATAGGCTATCCAGTATTCTGATATCGACGATGACAAATTATATCATTTGTCTGTACTATTCCTTCTATAAGAAATCATCCTCAACAATATAGTGTAGCAGTAAATAAATACAGATATAAACTTAATATCACTAAAATTAAATAGAAAACTGCGCTTACAGACGCTCACATCCACACATGTAAACACAACACTGACGTCTTCACTTCCAGGTCAAGAAGCCGTCAATCAAAAACTCAGTAGCCAATGAGAACTCACTGCTACTAGCCCCGCCCCCACGAGAGATTTGTGTCAGAACAGCGAACGAAAACACGGGGAGCGTAAATGAAAACTTCAGAAGCGTAAATGAAAACTTCAGAAGCAAACGAAAACTTCAGAAGCGTAAATGAAAACTCTGGAAGCGCATTTGTAAGTTTCAGATCAGTAAAAGAAATATGAGGAATAGTTAGCAAAACATGCAGTGTATTAAAAACAAAGTAAAAAAATTGCTTGCGATTCATTCTTTTTCAGTTTAAAAGATATTTTATTCAATTTCAATTTATATTTTCATTAGTTTCTTGAAAAGTTACGTTCATTATTATCGGCACAAAAATAATTCCATACTATCTGAGCTGTATGATGTTTTTGACATATTGCAGTGTGTAGTACAAAAAAAGTACTTCATAAATTATGAAAACATTTTTTTCTATTTATCAGCAAATAATTCAGCACTACTTAGGAGTTTATCAAATTGGCTACATTCATTGTAAATTTCAGACTCTAAGCTTTCAAATGACACCTATTTTAAGTTGATCATGGTAATATTTTTTAAAAATATTATTATTATTATTTTCGAAGCTAGGTGGCGCCTGTGGGTGGTACACTCCGTTTTAGAGGGATTACTCAGCACTCTTTAGGAGTTGATCGAAGTGATTAGATGCATTAAAAAGATGAGATTCTAAGCTTTAAAATGATACCTATTTTGTGTTGTACCATTCAGTGGTTGCTTAGTAATTTGATTATGATTTGTGTGTGTGTGCATTTGAGCGAGAGTCTTTTGTATTGTTTATTTAATTATTTTTGCATATCCTCAAAATTTGCTGTTGTACTCTTACCAGTCCATTTCTCTCTCTCTTTGTGTGTGCGTGTGTGTGTGTATGTGTGCCTGTGCGTGCATTTGAGTGAGAGTTTTTTTTTTTTTTTTCATTTATTGATTTTATTTTGCATATTCTAAAAATTTGCTGTTGCAGTCTTGCCAGTTTATCTGTGTGTGTGTGTGTTTGTGTGCGTGGGTGGGTGTGTGTGTGGGGGGGGGGGGGGGGGGTCTTATTTGCACTCTTGATGTTTTGGAGTGTCACCCCTTCATTGCTGCACACTTTTTTTCTGCACAGTGGCTGATCTGTAGTTTGTACCAGCAAAAGTTTCTCTGAGTTTTCCTATTTTTTCGTATTTCCCATTCATTTCCTATGTCGGTCATTTTTGACCGGGAGGAAGCTAAGAGTGACTATTTTTTTTACTACCCTTTAACATATCCAAATCATCTCCTTGATTTTTTTGTGTGATCACATAGGTAATACAACAAAAGTCACCAAGTTTCATCCCCCTCCGATGAAGCAAAAATGTTTAAAAATTCAAAACGTAAATAGTTTCGGTCATTTTTGACCGAAGAAGCCGTGAGGGTTGTTAACTGTTGAAGGTGTAAAGTAGTTAGACAGTAGTATAGTTGTGATTTTGCTGTAAAAACATGTTTTGTATAGCTAGCTAACAGGGGAGCTCTAAGCACACGTAACGTCTCTAAAGTGGATTTACATAACCATATACATCTTAAACACGCTTATTTAAAATGTCTATTTACATCTGAAAGGAAAATATTGTAGGCCTAAGTATTGACATATTGCAGATGAGCACATCACAACATGAAAAAGACATCTGAGTGATGTATGTGCACATGGCATTATTAGGATAACGTTAATTCACTGTTGTCAACACTGTTGACATTAGACAAATGTGCTGTAAATAAGGTAAATAAACAAATCTATAAAGTAACTAAACATGTTTTTATTCAGACTGGTGTGAGCACTGAGGATGAGGAGCCCAGAGCTGAATCCTGGAAACGGTGCCATGGATGAGACGCTCCATCTCTCCATCTGCCCTTATACGCTTATTTCACGCAGCCGTTATTTTGAAATCGAAAGCGAGGCTCCGGTGGGCGATATTTTTTTTCACAGGATTGTAGGGGAAGACTCATGAATATTCATTAGGGAACTCATCCCTGATTGGTCTTAACCCCAGTGACGGGTAGGTTTAGGGGCGGGGTTAGGGGTAAGTCATCAGACCCCCAGTGACGGGTAGGTTTAGGGGCGGGGTTAGGGGTAGGTCATCAGACCAATCAGGGATGAACCGCAGAATGGGAACCGCTGTGTTGAGATGGCAGTAGGATGTGGGCTTCAGCGCCTGTAAATACATTGAATAAAGATTTGTTTCATGTGCATGCATTTGTTAATTGTGTGATGGTTACTTTTATTTGTTCTTTTACTCATTTATTCATGTTTCTTATTGTTGTCAGTATATAAAATGTAATTATTTAATGTATGCATTAATTCATTGCTTGACTGACAATTGAGATGTTCACGTGTATTCATGCATAACTCATATGACAAAACAAATTACATTTTGCTTGTTTTATTAAATTATATCATTTTTAGTATATAAAAAAAGTAATATAATTAAGTATTGGTCAGCATTTAATATTATTTTGTTTAAGTTTTGGGGTGGGCTAACACTGCAATTCATTCTGAGGTAATATTAATTTTTAAGGAGCGATACTTACATTTTTCGAGTATAAAGTCAACAGTTTTCTCCAAAGGAGATCTTCGAGCAGCGGCCCGTCTCCTTGTGCAGACATTACAAACGCAGAGGAAAACTGTTCTAGGTTGTGCTGTTGAGTTACTGATGTTATGAAGTGTTAGTGCACCTGTCGCTCATATAATTTAAACTTATAAACTTATTACATAAAGATCATGGAAAGATACAAGTTGTATCTAACAATGAACAATCATAATGACAAAACAGAAAACATAAAGATCATTGGTTTGTGTAGGCTACATCATAATATGATATTTATACACAGGAAAAAAGAACAATAACAAGGCTAAATATCTTTAAATAGTTCTTCATAATACATAAAAAAATAGTCTTGTTGTTATAAGTCTGAGGGATGAAACGAGAGGTAAATTCATCAAGAAAAGAGTAAAACTTAAAGGAGAAACTTTTTGGGTATAAAATAAAGAAATTAACAACATATTCAAGAGATGACGATTTTGGGGTTTCTTAAAAAAAATCGTTATAAGGAACTGTGGGTCACATTAGTAGGGTTTAAAATATAACAACTTAAATCAACCCTAAATGTATTCACAAAATAAATTGGCAGCTGTTTCTTAAAAAATTCCACAAAATGAGCAAGTTTCATCAATATCAAGATATTTACAGATAGATGAATTAAACGTGTCGTTCATCTTTTATATTGTTGCGCTTGTGATAACGCGTCGTAGGTCACATGATAACGTCAACATGGCACAAAAGCCACATTCTGAAAACAGGTCGTTGGGAGACACTGCTTATGATTTATGGGGATTTAAAAAAAAAAAGGAGTGGGTGGATTTTTATCACTGCAGGGTGGTTGTGTACACTCACTGCCATCACACATTTATGTCCAACAAACACCATGCAAAAGTGAATTTTGCATAATAGGTCCCCTTTAATGTTTTAACTACAGAGATAATTGCTTATCATGATAATAGCAGATTGTCTGAGAAAATTATTTCGTGCAAATAATGCACAACAAGGTCTATCTGTTTCCATTAAAAACATAAATCAATTTAAAAAAGTCTTTGGCCAGTGGAAAAGATTGAGAAAAACTTTCTCCGAAATGTATTTTGATTTATTTGATTTATTTATTCAAAAACAAAGCAAGGATAGGCTACTAAATGATTTTTATTAATGTAACTAATGTGACAGCACATCCGCATTTCATATTTTCCTAATGTCTTGTACCGTTAAACATGTTATCACGTGGATGAATAATCATATGCAAATGATATGCAGATGAGGATATGCATAGTAAAACTAGGCGTTGTAAGCTCCATAAATGGTTGTTTCGGGGAGGAGACGCATGTGTGCACAATCCTCCGCTAACTAGGATTTATAAAGTGAATTCTGCGTAGGTTCTGGCGTACGCACGGTTTTATAAGTCTGAATAATTTTTTGCGTACGCCATTTTTTGGCTTTCTGGCGCACGTACACTTTTAGTAAGGATCCTATGCACAGTTTTATAAATAAGCCCCCTGGTCTTCCATTCTGCCCCAAAACCTATGGTTTCAATGGTGACTTGAGAGTTTGGGACTAGTTCCGCACGGCCATAGAAGGGGTAAAGCCTCCGTCCGCTTGCCCACTGGTTAGTTTGTGCGTTTACACTAGGCATTAACATGCGATCACCGTGATCCAATCAAGCAGATCGGATCATAAGCCAATCAGGACACGGTGCGTTTACACCTGTCCACATCAAGTGGCTTCTGTATCTGGATAACAGATCGGATCTCGCATTCCCTCGAAAAAAAAAAAAAAAAGGATGGCTCCGGTGCAAAGTCGACCTGAAGTGGTGGGTTTTCTTTTAAAAACAGTTTTCAGTCGGGGGTCATTTTACAAATCTCGCAAAATGAGGAGGATTGAAGAGGCTGCAAGTGCTAATAATGTGGATAGATGCCGTAATGGAAATGGTACAGAGAAATGTATGGGTCCGAGAACGTTGTCAGCTGTGGTGGGAAAAATCCATTTTCATCTCAATTTTTGGTGTTTATTTTAAATAAGACAAATGTGCAGGTGGGGCACGTTATAGCACTGCGTTACAATGAGCCCCTATTAGAACAATTCTATTTTATACTATACTTTTATGAATTCCATGAGAAAACATTAGAAAAAGGTGAATAAAGACTGAGTCAATGTTCAGAAATTAATCATTATTATTATGTTTTAAACTATGTTGTAAAGCTGTGTTTTCCTGTGTGTTCATTGTCAAATTCAAAAATTATTTTATTTTTAATTATTAAAAATTGCATTTATTTTATATGAAAAAGTGAATAATTGTATTTTATTGAGAAAATATTTTAGTTTGTCTTGTATATTTTTTTGGATTAGATCAGATAGCATTTTAAGCTATCATATGGTGATGTTACAATGTACCCCACCTATGGAGCATGTTGTCACATTTCACTTCAATTCTTTTGGGGTATATCAAGAAAAAAAGTATACACTGTAAAAAAAACACATAAATGTACTAGATGTGTGAAATGAATGTGGGAAAAAATAAATACTCTGAACCCTAAGTAGGTTTACAGAAACAGAGAAATTCAAAAAGCATTAGTTTGTGCCCCGCTCATATATTAATGACAGTGGGCGGGGTTTTGTGTGAAGTCCACCTGTGAATGCAGACACAATGGCTGGATTGCGTTTACATTACACTGAGATCCGATCACAATGCTTCCTCGACTACCTCTGAACCTGGACACTAGGGATGGGCATGATTAATCGACGATCGATAATTGATCATTAAGAATTTCGTTGATCACGTTAATTTGTTATCGATTAAACTAATGCTGGTTGCGTTGCGTAGTGTCTTGAAGCAATGAAATGAATTTCACTGTGTGGCAGCAATTAAACATTTTACCACCCGGGGGGAATATTTGACGCCATACTCAGTTAACTGCAAGCTTCTGTTTTGATTTCAAAGGAAGAATCATGAAGAGGTCACTGAGAAGTGTGGCGTGGGAACGTTTTGCTTTAAAAGACGACTTATACACGGCATCACAGTGTTTGCAGTGAACTAAGTACAACACGGCCACGACTCAAATTATGTACCACTTAAACAAAGTGCATCCAACCCTGGTTAATATCGGTGGCGGTGCATCCTGCTCTCATTCTCAACCTAGCATCAAGTCGGCGTTAGCATGGAGGAGTTGCGATGCACAACGAGCAGAGAAAATTACCCACGGGATCTGCAAGTTCATTGAGATGGATATGCTGCCCATAAGTCTTGTTGAGGGCAAAGGTTTTCGAGAACTGATAAATTTATTGGAACCAGCATATCACATTCCGTCATGACGTACCATCACCAGACTGGTAGAAACTCAGTACGAAGAACGGAAGCAGCAGCTGTTAAAAGAACCACCTCGCTGAGAAAATTAATGGAGCTGTAGAGCAGTGGGGACTTGAAGACCGAGTTATTGCATGCGTTCATGACAAAGCCGCCAATACTGTTGCTGCCAACAGTCCCACCAGAGTGCTCTGGATTTCCGTTGCCTGCTTTGCACACACCCTCCAGTTGGCCATAAATGACGGATTTGCACTGTATCTATATCGGGTAATATCAGCGGCTAGTAAACTCGTTAGCCACTTTAATCACAGCACTGCAGCAACCAAAGCGCTGCAAAAGAAACAGGAGCAAATGGGCCTCGCAACTCACCGGATTATCCAGTCATGTAAAACACGGTGGAACTCCGTGTGCGAGATGTTTGATCGGCTGGTGGAGCAGCGGTGGGCTGTTGTTGCTGTGCTGTCAGACCGAACCGTGACCAAGCTTCAAGATGCCAGGATCCTGGAGTTGAAGGATGAGTACTGGCAGCTGATAAAGGACACCCAGCCTGTGCTGTCAGCACTTAAATGTGCCACCACGGTTATGTCAGCAGAGAAAGACGTCACCATCTCGGACACTTATCCTGTCACCTTCGGCCTCATCAATATCCACGTCATGCGCCGTGAAGGAGACGGGCCCAGACTCATCGAATTCAAGACAAAAGTGCGTTCCTCCCTCATCAATGAATGAATGTAAGCTAAACTTTTTATCTTAGTTTACATGATATACCTAATTACATGCATACTTTCCTTTTATCTGCATTTTCACGAGTTCACACGTATACAATTAGAGTGTATAAGGTTTAATGCGTATGTGGCGTGCTGTCCGCGGGGAGGGCTCCGAGCTCGGAGTTTGGCCCGAACCCAGAGTACTCCCCCCATTGTAAGTGTATTTAGGACTAGAAGTGAGGAGATGGGGTGGTGGAGGTATGCTGTTAAACTGTCAATGAACGGAGGTAAGTTTGCTGTGTATATATACACCTCTTGACTTGTTGATTGAGTTGATTAGCAGAGTTTGCTCCACTCGTGTCTAATTAGGTTTGATTATCTGAGTGTGCTCCACGTGTGTTTAATTAGGTTTAATTATCTGAACGTGCTCCTCCCGAACTTTGTTAATAAAACATCATGTGTTACCTATTTAGATACAGCATTTTTTCTGATTATTGATTCCCCCATCATATATTTATACAGGTTCAGTCTGGTGAGTTTGTGTCACTCGCCCCCATGATCTCATCAATGCTGGACCCTCGTCACAAGCACCTGGGCTTTCTTACATCAACACAGAGACTGGCTCCTAATGCGAAACTGGTTTAACTGGGAGAGGCCGTGGAGACCGGTAGGGCGGCTATCCCACAGGCTGGGGGAGACGAGGCTGCGTTGTCTGATACGGACGAGGGGAGCGCAAACATTGGAGTCGCAGCCTCCCAGTCCTCAGCTATGGCACAACTCCTTGGGGAGCACTATACCACTCAATGCGAGGCTGGCATTGAAGCAGAACTTCAGAACTTTCTGAGGGAGACTCCTCCACTCCTGGATTGCACCCCTGCAGACTGGTGGAAAATGAACGGAGTAAGGTTCCCCAGGCTGGCCAAGTTAGCGCGGAGGTACCTGTGCATCCCGGCAACGTCAGTCCCCTCAGAGGGGGTGTTTTCGGCGGCTGGACTGACGGTCACCAAGTTGCAGTCACGTCTGACTCCAGATCATGTCAACATGCTTATCTTTCTCAACAAAAATCAGTAGACTGGTGCAGAAGTTGTATGTGAGTTACTACTATTTTTTTATGAGGCTTTGTTAAGTAGCCTAATTAATTGTTAGTTAGGCTAATCTCTCTCACCCTCTTTCTCGACTCAGTGCATTGGATAGTTTTGAGTTACATTTTGACAAAACCTGTCAGATCTAAGTATTATTATGTTTTTGGTTAAGTTATTGTTTAACATGATTTTTTATTATTATTTAAGAACGCCAACTCGCAGCTGCAGGTTCCGTTGCTTTAGAGCAGGGGTGTCCAAACTCGGTCCTGGAGGGCCACTGTCCTGCAGAGTTTAGTTCCAACTTGCCTCAACACTCCTGCTTGTAAGTTTTTAGTATGCCTAATGACCTTCAACAGCTAATCAAGACCTTGATTAGCTGTTTCAGGTGTGTTTAATTGGGGTTTGGAGCTAAACTCTGCAGGACAGTGGCCCTCCAGGACCGAGTTTGGACACCCCTGCTTTAGAGCACTGCAGCGCATATATCTTCAAGTTTAACCTACTAAACGTCCAGTTTAACTGCCACAAGTTGTGTATAATGTACATAACTCAAATAATAAAATATAATTATAAAATAATGAATTTTAATATAAAAATATTAATGATTAATCGATAGTCGATCGTTAATTCTCCCGACGATCGACTAAGAAAATGTAATCGAATGCCCATCCCTAATGGACACGCTGATCGGATAACATTCCGATCAGAAGTGCGTTTACACTTGTCTTTTCAATGCGTATGTGGACAACATCCGGATACAGGTCGCATGTTAATGCCAAGTGTAAAAGCAGCCTTAGATTTTATGGTTTGACTGTAACAAACTTGACTTGCGAATTTAATAAACCCGTATTAACTTAAAAGTTCAGGTAACTCACAAGGCATGAAATTATAGGGGGAAAAAACTGTATCAATGCTTAAAAGAAAACAAAAAAAGGCATAAGTAGGAAAAAAAAGTAGCAAAGTATATTGGTAACTCAATAGTCAAATCAGAAAAATTAACACTTAACAAGGGTCCTTGATCAAATAGTCCATGTGTGAGAAGTTTTGTCCTTATGCGCAAGTCCTTAGTCCTTGAGGCCAAAAAAATTGATCAAAATATCCTGGAAAAAAGGAAATAATCCAATCCAGCAAACGTGATAAAAATACCAAAAATACAAAAATCCAAGTCTTTTCTTAAACCTCGATGACATTGTTTAATCCATTAACAACTTCAATGAAGAAGACTAAAAACACCAATCTGTAAACAGTTCCCAAAAACAGCTAATTCTCCAAACGTTCTGTTTGGTTCAAACAGGTTTTTCTAAAATGCATGCTGCTATGCTGGCTTGGCTTTTCCTACTCCAGTAGGCCTTCCTGTTCCAAGGTGCTCTGCTGTTAAAATTAAAAGTAAATTGTTCCAACTACAGGAAGTTTCTGCACCAAACATAAAAGTCCCATATACAAAAGACAGAGAACTTTAATTAGGGCCTGAAACCAATTTAATCATACATATACTTTTATTTTATTGTATTTTTTTTTTTTTTACAGTATTTTATCTTCTCTATTTTTTGTAAAATAACAAAGTATTCCTCATTTCAGTTGTTTTGACTGTGGTAGACCGGTTCAAACAGCGTTTGCGTCACTGACGCATACATTCATGGCATAGACTTGGTCTCTGACAGGGGACCTCAGTTTGTGAACAAATTTTGGAGAGAGTTTTGTCCTTTGCTGGGGGTGACTGTGAGTCTTTCGTATGCAGGGTCCGAAATTAACTTTTTGGCTCACCTGCCACGGGGACTGGTAGATGAAAAAATCCACCAGCCAAGCATATTTTTTACCGGCCAAAATAATAAACAGCCTTTTTGTGTCACATATACTAGCCTGGCTAACGTCAGACCGAGTCTCATTGAGACGTCGGTCTGGGAAGCACATGTTCATTTTCACGTATTTGAGGCGTGGTTTACAAATGCCCAGAGCCGTATATTGGATGCTACGAATGTCTATCAAATGCGCCTGTACGTAGCTCATAGCCAATCGTTTCAATTATACCAGATGACGTATGTAGAGCGACAGAAATTAGACGAGGAAGAAGACGATGGGTCAGATATTTAACTAAACTAGAACAATATCTAAGGCTGCATCGAAAGGTAACTTCGCGTCTGCTGCCATGTTGGATCTATAGGTATAAACAAACTGCTTCGGTGTCACATAGACGTCGTCATCGTCTTGCTGCTCTCCCCCCCCCCCCGTTCTGTGATTGGTCCCCCCGCTGAGGCGAAAATCTGGTCCATGGAATCCAGACTGCCTAGCAGCGTAAATAAAATTGGCAGCGCAAGGCAGCTTGGGGAAACCCAGGCTACACATATACATTAATTTCAGTACATTTATTTGAGATAAGGTATTATGTTGAATGAATAAGAGTCCATAGAAGTCAAAACAGAGCAACAAATAGTAAGACATGGAAGATGTGAGCATGGAACTAGTGCTCATAACAGTACATTTTGAAGGTTTTGTAAAACTATCAGATACTTTACCGAAAGTAAAAAAAAAAAAAAAACTATTAATACTATTAGTTAAACAGTTTAAAAGTAAAAAAAAAAAAATATATATATATATATATATATATATATTATTTATATTTATTTTTAGCTTTTTTGTTTGTTTGCTGCATGGTTAAAAAAAAACAGTATATATCCTATATTTGTTAAGTCACGGGGTGCGTCGACACGTGCAACCACACGCGCCTTAAGACATATTTCGCTGAACAAGCAAAATGAAGCAAGCGAAAAGAAGTAGCTACTGTGTGGGACCATTTCGAGAGAAAGGGCGACGAAGTTACTTGCAAAATATGCTACGCGGTATTAAAATAAAGCAGTAGGCCTAGTGCAAGTACAATGCAATATCACTTGCGAAGCAAACATCCACAAGCAAATGAAATGCGCTTTCCAAAGTTGGCCACTCTAGCGAGACGTTATCTCTGTACTCCTGGGACATCTGTGCCATCGGAGACCCAGACTAACCCCACATCATGTACACATGTTACTTTTTTTTTTAAAGTAAAAACTAGACAAGCTGTGGATTGACGTAGGCCTGTTATTTTTATTTGACGAAAAAAACGTAGTCTGATGAAGAAAAAAAAAAGCAATTTTTTCAAAACTTCAAACTGATTCAGTGTTTTCTTTTTGTCATCTTAATTTAATTATTTAAGTAAAAAAATATATTTAGTGTAGGTCTATTTTAGTTTTTTTATATATATTATTTCATTCTGTTTTTCTCTGTTGTCACTGTCAGAAATGCTGCAGGTGCGTGGAAATTTGATGTGAATCCAGGTTCTGTTGTTGATCTGTTCTGCATGCTGCTGTTTGCACGTTAAAATGAATCCGTGATAAAAAAACATTTTTTTGTATTTTTAACAGGTCACAGACACTCGTTAATTTTATTTTTATTTAATGCCAATTCAATATTATAATCTTATCAGTTAACGGTTAATAATCGTATAACGAGCGGCGGTTGTCGGTCGGGAAAATTAAACGAAATGAGCATCCCTAAGAGCCATCATGCCAGATATTTTATAACATTACAAAATGCAGTTGTAATAAACATTATAACATTACTATTTTGGTATGAACATTCACCCGCAAGTGTGCCGGATAGCCTTTTGAGATTTAAGCCTTGTTTATACTCGACGCGTCCGCAAGAGCGCGAAGGTGCGCGCGGCAAAATGACGTAATTGCGGTGTGGGCGGTCGTGCGCGTTGGGTGCGCAAGACCCCATTTCGCCTGGCGGTGTGCACGGCACTTTTTGTAACATCGCGCGCGGCGCCGCATCCGAAGATGAACGACTTCGAGCCGAATCTAGCCGAACTGGTACGTCTGCACCAGCATGTTTATGATCCTTCTATACACAGCGACATTTTCATTGATGGGCGACCATAAAAGCCTCTCATTTTGTGAATAGGAACACATTTGCATTAAGCACCCAGTTTGCACTTGTCTAAAGTAACTGCTTACATTTACAAAATAAGCCTACAATAGCAGAAGTAAGCCCTGCTGATGAAATTAAGGTTTAAACACTCTTCAATAAGGCTTCAGTTGTTTAACTAGTTTGTACAAAAAAGTACAATAAACCTACTGCATTTATTACTCTTTTAATATGGATCAGCTATTAATAAACTACTAATAAACGGCAAACTACTTCTTCACTGCTGATTCCTGGTGGTTTAGAGGAGAATTACTCCGAGTCGCCCCCTGTCGTTTCACAGAATAGCACAACGGCGAGCGCATCAAGTATAAACGCCTCGTCCGTTTGGAGAGGTTCGCGCGCAGTCAGCGGAGACTCGCGCTCGTGCGGACGCGTCGAGTATAAACAAGGCTTTACTCGCCAAACGGAAAATCTACCCGCATTTGGCGCTTGGTGGGTGTTCATTTCGGACCCTGTTCGTATGGGTTTCACACTCAGAGCAACGGTCAGACTAAACGGGCCAACCAAGATCTGGAGCTGCCTCAAAGTTAATAACTAATGATTTTTATAATGGAAATGAATCAATCAAAAACTTACTTAAGCTAGCCCTTACGGCTTCTTCGTTTAGGGGTTACACTTAGCTTCCTTTCGGTCAAAAGTGACCGAAGCCTTAAAATGTAACTTTTTTTTCCCCAGGAAAACCATTCAAATATATTTTTGTTCAATAATATTTTTTCTTTATTATTTAGAATTTTGAAAGATTTTTATGATACTTTGCATTAATTATATATTTTTTATGAGCTATTTTTTCCATTAGAATTTATATATATATATATATATATATATATATATATATATATATATATATATATATATATATATATATATTATTTTTTTTTATTATTTTTTTTTTTTTTCAATAAATGCAACATTTCCCATAAAAATAGAGTCTTGGCCTTCAAAAAAAAAATTTTCAAGTGAGAAGAGCGCCATCTAGTGGCTGTAAATCTATATAAATGTGTGTGATGTCCTGTAACCGCCTGTAGGCTCCCATAGCTTCCTATATAAATACATAGAAAGGCTTTTTGATTCCTATTGTTGTTTTAGACATGATATCTCTATCTTATTCGTTTTTTTTTATTTAGATATATATTTAGATATTCTAAAAGACTACTTTTTTTTAATTTATTTTTTTTATAGATAAGTATCAGGTTTTGCATTATGATTAACCCCTTAAGCCCTGAAGCCATTTTTAGAGTTGTTTTGTCTGAGTGGCACATAAAAGTAAAGACTCATAACTCCAAAACTATACCAAGGAAAGTCAAAAGGTAGGTATCATTTGATAGAACACTTTTCAAATTAAAAAAAAATATATAAATTACATTACTTTTGGACATTCTCCTGCTGAGAAACTGCTGATAAAAGACAAAATATATATGTAATTGATATTATGATTTTGCATATCTTTCTTGTTTGACATGGAATAACTCAGGAAGGAAATAAGGTAGGAGGAAAATTTTCTTTTTTGGTGAAGTCCCGCTACATGTGAGCTGCATCTGAATCAAATTTTGTGGTGATTGGATAAAGGAATCAAAAGTTACAGCATTTGGAACCAAGATAGCCTTTTTGTTCAGTCATTGACGCCCCCTGATGGGCATTTTTAATATTGTTCCTCCGTGGATAATATCTTGTCATCAACGCAATAGATTATGTTCATTTTGGGCGTATTTTAATTATAATAATATGCTGTAAAAAATTATGTGCCATTTTCAACGATCTGTGAATGTTTCATGAGCTGTATGATGTTTTGAAACATTGCAGTACATAGTACAAAAAAAGTATTTTTTAGATTATGAAAAAAATAAACGTATATTTATCAGCAAATAACTCAGCAATAATTAGAAGTTTTTCAAATTGGCTACATTCACTGTAAAGTACAGACTCTACGCTTTCAAATGACACCTATTTTGTGTTAATCAAGGCAATATTTTTTTTTTAAAATAAGATAATGCGTATTTCCACAGCTTGGTGGCGCCAGCGGCAGTACACTCTGGTTTAGAGGGACTAGTCGGCTCACGTTTAGAGTTGATCGACGTGGTTAGATGTTTTAAAAAGCTGAGATTCTAAGCTTTAAAATGATACATATTTTGTGTTATTCCACTTTTGAAAAAAAGCACGGATGGTTCCGGGAACATTGGAAAACGTACTCGGTTACTAACGTAACCTCGGTTCTCTCTAGAGAGGGAACGAGTTCTGCGTAATATCTTACGCTATGGGGAAAACCTCTTTTCCACGAGATATTGAAGCCAAAAAATTATCCTTAATTTTGTATTAATGTAAAACGCTGTGCAGCAGCATGCAGACATAGGCAAGGCAGCTTGCGCGCCTATTGGCTGCCCTGCGGCAACAGCAGCAGCCTATCGAGAGAGGTGCTGCGTGACACCACATCCAATGGGGGCAATTCGCGCCCATTTTGTCACGTCCCGCCAGAAAGGGCGTGGTCTCGCCCTATAAATATAGCTCGATTAGGCTGGTACAACTGGTTTTCATCGCCGAAGCGAACCAGAGCTGTGTATGCACGGCAAGATACGCAGTACTCGTTCCCTCTCTAGAGAGAACCGAGGTTACGTTAGTAACCGAGTACGTTCTCTTACGAGAGTACTCTCGTACGGCGTAATATCTTATGCTATGGGGAACACTATGCAAAACGCCGTGCGTACTGGGATCCAACACCAAAGTCCCAAGGGCAGTAGCCCGGGGTTCATATAGTGCATAATCACCATAGACTCACAGAGAGTCGGAGAGGAGAGGCTGCAAGCATCATTCCCCGTGAAATAGCATCCCACAGGAGCTAGTTATGTAACAGTGTTCCGCGCAGACAGGGTGAACGTATTCAGCCTGAACTGGGCAATAGAAAGGGTTATTCAACACCCCTGGGCTGTTCTATCGCTCAGTGAGCGATGCACTGGCAAAACTCAGTATCTGGGCCGACACAGCGGGGCAGATAGCACTGAATCTATATCGACAGGAGCTTGGCTTGTAAAGCGGGAACCTCCAGGTTATAAAATCTTATAAATGTAGACGGCGAGGCCCAGCCCGCGGCCGTACAGATATCTTGCAAGGTAACCCCACTATACTACGCCCACGATGAGTCCACGCCTCTTGTGGAGTGCGCTCTGACACCTAAAGGACCCTGCAGGCCCTTAGAAGTGTAAGCCAGTGCTATGGCGTCGACTATCCATCTGGATAAGCTCTGTTTTGATGCAGCCAGTCCCTTGGAGCGTCCGCCAAACAAAACGAAGAGCTGCTTGGTCTGTCTGAAGACAGACGAGCGGGACACATAAGCTCTCAGTGCCCTGACAGGGCAAAGGAGACTCGCATCCACCTCCTCAGCATGAACCGGGAGGGTGCACAGGGAAATGACCTGGGCCCTGAACGGTGTGTTGAGGGATTTGGGCACGTACCCGTGCCTTGGTTTGAGTATGACTCTTGAGTCATTAGGCCCAAACTCCATACATGAAGCGCTTACTGAAAGCGCTTGTAAGTCCCCTATGCGCTTCACTGAAGCGAGAGCCAAAAGAAACACCGTTTTGAAAGACAGATGCTTCATGTCTGACAAATGGATTGGCTCGAACGGGGCACCTTTCATGGCTTCCAGAACCGTAGAAAGGTCCCACACCGGGACTGAAGGAGGTCTAGGAGGGTTCAGCCTCCGAGCTCCCTTGAGGAATCGCATGACCAGGTCGTTTTTCCCCAGTGACTGGCCAGACACAGGTTTTGCAAACGCTGTTATGGCCGCCACGTACACTTTGAGCGTGGATGGGGTCATGCCCTTTTCCAGCAGCTCTTGAAGGAAGGAAAGTACTTCCGTGACCCCGCAGTCTACGGGTGAAAAACCCTGAGCTTGACACCAAGTAGAGAACACAGACCATTTCGCGGAGTAAAGCCGTCTAGTGGACGGGGCTCTCGCCTGTGTGATCGTGTTTAACACTCCCTCCGGGAGGTTAGCGGGTACCCGTTGATGGCCCATGCATGTAGGGACCATAGCTGCGGGCGAGGATGCCAAATTGAGCCCTTGGCCTGAGAGAGGAGGTCTTTCCTCAACGGTATTGGCCACGGGGCAGTGCTGGTCAGCCGCATCAGGACTGGGAACCAAGCCTGGTTCGGCCAGAGCGGAGCCACAAGCAGCACTGGGCATCTGCTTTCCCTGATTCGTTCCAGCACTTGAGGCAGGAGGGAGACGGGGGGAAAAGCATAGAGGGGACAGCGGGGCCAGACGTGGGCCAGCGCGTCCTCGCTCTTGGAGAAATATTTCGGGCAGTGAGTGTTCTCGTGGGACGCGAACAGGTCCACCTGCGCTTTGCCGAATGTCTCCCACAGCAGTTGGATCGTCTGCGGGTGCAGCGACCATTCCCCTGCTGGGACATTGTTTCTGGACAGTCTGTCTGGTCCCAGGTTCAGGTGACCAGGCACATGCGCCGCTCTCAGTGAAAGCAGGTTGTGCTGAGCCCAGACAAGGAGGCGTTCCGTTAGCCTGTAAAGGTTTCGGGACTTGATGCCGCCCCGGTGATTTATGTATGCCACCACTGACATGTAGTTCGAACGGACCAAGACGTGGTGACCTTTTATCTGGGGACAGAAGCGCCGTAGCGCATTGTCGACTGCCATCATTTCCAGACAGTTTATATGTAGGAGTTTTTCCCGTTCTGACCACTGGCCAAAGAACGAGCAGCGCTCCCCATCCCGAGGTGGAGGCGTCCGTGGACACCATCTTCATACTCGAGGGAGTCCCCAGACTCACACCTGACTGATACCAGTCGGTTACTTTCCATGGTTCCAGAGCTGAAACGCATTCCAGATCGACCCGGAGGCGAAACCGGCCAGCGGTCCATGCCCGGGGAGGAACTCGCGCTTTCAGCCACAGCTGCAGTGGGCGCATGCGAAGCAGACCCAGCTGGAGCACTGAAGCTGCTGAGGCCATGAGGCCCAGCATTTTCTGAAACCTTTTGAGCTGGACTATCGAGCCGCGGCGGAAGGATTTCACGGCGCGCTGAATGTCCAGCTCGCGCTGTGGCGACAGGCACGCTGTCATGGATAGCGAGTCCAGCACTGTTCCCAGAAAAGAGATTTTCTGGCTGGGAGACAGCGAACTTTTCGCCCAATTGACTGTGAGACCCAGATTCTCGAGATGCTCGAGTAATGTGGTCCTGTGTTCTATGAGCTCTGATCGTGATCGAGCTAGAATCAGCCAATCGTCCAAGTAGTTCAAAATTCGCATGCCCTGGAGTCTCAGGGGTGCGAGAGCCGCGTCCATGCACTTCGTAAATGTACGGGGTGCCAAGGACAGGCCGAACGGCAGGACTTTGTATTGGTATGCCTGGCCCTCGAAGGCGAATCTCAAGAATCGCCTGTGACGCGACGCTATTTATATTTGAAAATATGCGTCTTTCAGATCTATTGACATAAACCAGTCGTCCTGGCGAACTTGCGCAAGGATTTTCCTGGTTGTAATCATTTTGAACTGGCGCTTCGCGAGCGCTCTGTTCACCTGTCGCAGATCTAGAATGGGTCTGAGACCCCCTTCTTTTTTCGGTACCAGAAAATACCTGCTGTATAGACCCCCTTTGCTCTGAGCCTGAGATAAAGGTTCTATAGCCCCTTTGCTCAGTAGTTACGCTATCTCGGCTCGAAGTAGATGAGATACTTTGTCTTTTACCGTCGTTTCGATTCGCGCCGCGCAACGGCGGGGGCGACGAGCGAACTGTAGCGAATAGCCTCTTATAATAGTCTTCAGCACCCATTCTGATACCCCGGGAAGCTTTGCCCACGCATCTGCATGAATAGCTAGAGGTAGAATGAAATCTGGGCTCTGGCCGCGGCATAACGGCGGCCGGAGAGCTCCGGTGTGCTGGGAAATAAACACTGTGTTTACAATGTGCGAGGCGGGGGGTGCGCTGATCACAGCGGGCAGCCCGGCCGCGCTCAGCTTCTCTCTGACATGTTATGGAGAGAATGCGTGCGGGACAAGCCCCGAAGGGTTCGGCATGTCTGTAAGGGAATGTGGGCGCGTGATAGCGGGCACACTCACTGCACTGATAACACTGTCGGCTCGCGCCGACTGAGAATGTGTTGGTTTCGTTTTTACAGAAACCGTGGGACATGCTTTGTGTAGTGTTTGTTGGCACTGTGTTGTGGGCACGTACACTACATTTATTGCACAATCGACATGAGTCGATTTTATTTGTGCTAGCCCTGTATTGTGGCGGGCTGTGTCTGTGTGTTGGAATGGGCACTGAGACGTGGGCATTCTTACAACACTCATAACACCATCGGCTATGGCCGGGACACCAGAAAATACACTCTTTATTGTATTTATCTGGGTAGCCGCAAAAACGGCTTTTGTGTGCAGGCAAGCAGGTTGTGGAACGGGCTTGTTTACTGCGAAGTACGCTGGAACAGTCGCATTGTCTGGAACTGAGCGAGCGAGAAGTTTTGGTGAAAATCCGGCCGCAGCGGGATTTGAACACCGTCGCTTTCCTAGAGTGGCTAGGAAGGCTTTGAGACCTCGGGCTTGATTTCGATTCTCGGCCGGGGCCCACGCTGAGGGGGGGCGGCGTCCAGCAGAGCGAGAGCGCGGTCTTTGGTCTCGGGCCTGGCAGCGCTGAGAAGCGGCGGCGGCTGGTGGTGCAGGCTGCGGCTGAGAGCCCCGGGCAGACGGCTGTTTAGAGCGGCCTGCTGCGGAACTAGAGTGCTTCGGCAGGAAGTGCTTCATAGCCTGTGAAGTTTTCTGCACCTCGGCGAATCTGTCCGTGAAGTCTTTGACGGCAGATCCGAAAAGGCCATCTATGGAAATGGGCGCGTCGAGAAACACAGAGCGCTCAGCATCCGTCATCTCAGACAGTGTCAGCCACAGATGTCTCTCAGCCACGGTGAGAGAGGCCATGTTGCACCCAACGGCTTGTGCGGCGGCTTTTGCAGCGCGTAGAGCGAGGTCCGTAGCGCTTCTTAGGTCCGCCACGCAGATAGCTTCCGATCCTTCCTCGTCCATTTTACGGAGAAGGTCGGCTTGGAATATCTGCAGTATCGCCATTGAATGTAGCGCTGACACAGCTTGCCCAGCGGCGGTGTAAGCGCGGCCGTGCATGGCTGACGTCACTCGTCAGGCTTTAGAGGGTAGCGCCGTCAAAGCACGCCGTCCAGCGGAGGGCGGACAAAGATGGGACAAAGAAAGCTGCTTCCACTGGAGGAAGAGAAAGGTATCCTTTATCTTTCGCACCGTCCACAGAGGAGAATGCTGCAGAGACAGAGGTACGCATTCTGGCCGAGAAGGGGGCGTTCCACGACTTCGCGACTTCTTCGTGAAGCTCGGGAAGAAAAGGCGCGGGTCTTGACTGAGATGGGGCGGAGTCCTTCTGGAGGAAGCAACCATCCAGCCGGTTGTGCGCAGGCTGCGCGGGCGCCTCCCAGTAGAGGCCGAGGTTGTCGACGGCTTGAGAGAGCAGATGCATCAGCTCAGCTTCAATGCCGGCTCGTTTCCCAGGCGGCTGGCGGGTAGCGGGGGGAGGTCTACAGAGCTCGCCCAGTCCTCGCTGTCTGATGCCAGGATGGAACAGGCCTCGGCTGGTTCATCACACTCAATGGCGGAAGCGGTGGCAGACGGCAGCCGCTGTCCATCTGTGAGCGATTCGAGCGATGCCGGCGAAGCTGGCAGGCGAACCGGCGAGCTTTGGCGGGCAGGAGAGAGCTCGGGGGCACGCTGTGCACGGCGCTTCTTGCGGCGTGGTACCACAGCGGGCAGAAGTGCAGGCTCTGAGAATGATGCCAGGCGAGTCCTCAGAGTCACCATAGGCAGAAGCTTGCAGTGAGGGCAACCGTCGTCAGCGAGCGCGAGAGCCGCGTGATCCTCACCCAGGCAGGAAACGCATATCACGTGGCGGTCCCCGTCGCTGAGTTGGGCTTGGCACGAGCCACAGGAAGAAGGCATCTTTAAAAAGACGCTACCTCTTTTAGAGGTATAGAGAAGTGTAAGTTGCAGCGGCGAACGAACACTCTCAGCAGAGGTAAAAGGATATATACTCCGGAAAGCGCAGCAGGTACGGCGACTGAAGGCGGCGAGGTGAAGGCCAGCGGCTTCAGGTTCAAGGCTCGTCCTGCAGAAGGCTTATGTCGATGGCGCGGCTTCTCACTCTGGATCCAGCGATGCGTGTGCTTCGCTGAAGAGATGAAAATCAGTTGTACCAGCCTAATCGAGCTATATTTATAGGGCGAGACCACGCCCTTTCTGGCGGGACGTGACGAAATGGGCGCGAATTGCCCCCATTGGATGTGGTGTCACGCAGCGCCTCTCTCGATAGGCTGCTGCTGTTGCTGCAGGGCAGCCAATAGGCGCGCAAACCGCCTTGCCTATGTCTGCATGCTGCTGCACAGCGTTTTACATTAATACAAAATTAAGGATAATTTTTTGGCTTCAATATCTCGTGGAAAAGAGGTTTTCCCCATAGCGTAAGATATTACGCAGTACGAGAATACTCTCGTAAGAGAACACATTGCATCCCGGAAAGATGAGAGACATGTTTTTTAGGCAAGTATGCATCACTTTGTGAGGTATATATCGTGATCAACGCAATGGATTATGTTCTGTTCTCTTTGTAATTGTGAGAATCTGCTGTCAATAAAGCTGTTTGATTTTTCACAATCCATGCAGGTTTCATGGATATATGAGCTGAAACGTCACGTCAAAAAACATAGCATTACTGCTACTGCTAACTCATTGGTTTTTTTGTGTTAGAACTCCACGATGAATATCTTTAGTTTTGAGTGACGGATTATGTTGAGTTTGGACTCATTTTAATCATACGAATCTGCAAATAATGTAAATAATGATGTGTCATTCTCCACAATCTGAGCATGTTTCATGAAGTTACGGGCGAAAATGTGTCCCAAATTAAGCATCCATTTATGATTTACAAATGTATCTCGAGGGGCTTCTTGTACAAAACCTTGCTCAAGCTTAGTAAAAAGCCCAAAACAATTATGCTTGTTGTATTCTACTCATTGAGACCTTTCAAATGACATATGACACATGACTATCTGAGCTGTATGATGTTTTTGACATATTGCAGTGTGTAGTACAAAAAAGTACTTCATAAATTATGAAAACATTTTTTTCTATTAATCAGCAAATAATTCAGCACTACTTAGGAGTTTATCAAATTGGCTACATTCATTGTAAATTTCAGACTCTAAGCTTTCAAATGACACCTATTTTAAGTTGATCATGGTAATATTTTTGAAAAATATTATTATTATTTTCGAAGCTAGGTGGCGCCTGTGGGTGGTACACTCCGTTTTAGAGGGATTACTCAGCACTCTTTAGGAGTTGATCGAAGGGATTAGATGCATTAAAAAGATGAGATTCTAAGCTTTAAAATTATACCTATTTTTTGTTGTACCATTCAGTGGTTGCTTAGTAATTTGATTATGATTTGTGTGTGTGTGCATTTGAGCGAGAGTCTTTTGTATTTTTTTATTTTTGCATATCCTCAAAATTTGCTGTTGCAGTCTTACCAGTCCATTTCTCTCTCTCTTTGTGTGTGCGTGTGTGTGTGTATGTGTGTGTGTGCGTGCATTTGAGCGAGAGGTTTTTTTTTTTATTTATTGATTTTATTTTGCATATTCTAAAAATTTGCTTTTGCAGTCTTGCCAGTTTATCTGTGTGTGTGTGTTTGTGTGCGTAAGGGTGTGTGTGTGTGTGGGGGGGGGGTTGTCTTATTTGCACTCTTGATGTTTTAGAGTGTCACCCCTTCATTGCTGTACACTTTTTTTCTGCACAGTGGCTGATCTGTAGTTTGTACCAGCAAAAGTTTCTCTGAGTTTTCCTATTTTTTCGTATTTCCCATTCATTTCCTATGTCGGTCATTTTTGACCGGGAGGAAGCTAAGTGTGACTATTTTTTTTACGACTCTTTAAGGGACCGTTCGGTATTTATGGAAAGGGCCACCGGAGGAAAATAGGGGAGGGTCATGTCTTTTTATTCTTTGTTGAGGGGAGGGTCATTCAACTTTTTTTAGTCTAGGGGGAGGGTCACCCAACTTTTGTATTCATGAATACAGCAACATTTCATAGTGGCTTGTTTGGTGCATATTTTTTCCATGTAGCTTTATGTAGCTCTCTCGGTCTCGGTCCCCCATCGCTATCAGATGGGTCTGACCCAACAAAAATCCAGTTTGGCGCTGCCTGACAGTGCGTGCGCACTTCAGTAAGCGCTCAGAAAAAGTGCATCATGTACTTCAACGCCAATTAAATGTTTACTCGGCATAGCTTTAAAGCACGAGCAAATAATGAACTTTTTGTGATTGCGAATAAGTGCAGTGTCCTCTGAATGTAACTCTACCGCGGCATTAACATGTGATATGAATGTACGTTGAGTGTATTGGGACTGAGGCGCCAGAACTGCAGCTGATAGACTGTGCGCTGTAGGCTACGATATACCATATTTTAGTTTCCATTCTTATTGGGTTTCCACAACAATGTTAGTGAGTAAATCTTCTGAAATTGCCACCATAACAGTGGAGTGTGATGTGTTAGACGTAGAGCTACCACATTTTTAAATTAGGCTACTATTAGAATTATTTGAAGTTAACATAGGCTAATACAATACGCAGACCTACACCAAAAAACTAGTTGAGGATAAATTCTTTAAAATTGGGCAATTCCAGCGTTATGGACGTGACATTTGCAGTCAAACCTTAAAACATAAATTATCAGAAAATGCATTTAATACTGAAACGTCTGTTTATATATCCATACCCCCTTAATAAAGGAGTCAAGACATTAGAAAAATATCAGTCTACACATGCGTTTATATTTAATATGAGCGAAATACACATGGATGTGACACAACAAATCTTTAACTTTTAGGTGGCAAAATATTTTTTAATAATTCTATGAATTACACTGCGCAAAACAAAAGTAGGCTAATAACCGGATGAAGAAGGGTCGGCCTCCACAGAACATAAAATATTATTTTTTATTTTATTTTTCGTGTTCGCATTTATGAGGAAAAGAACAATGTTACGGACGTAACAGTTCTCCGTTACGGACATGACCGCTCTGAAAGCGACTTTAAAACTTTCACAGAGACTTCAGAAAGCACAAAGGCTTTCTTTAAAGTAAATTTCGTTTTTTATTACTTGTATCTTAATTTTAATTAATGTTTCATCAACCAATTGCCTGGATTTAATAAATAAGAAGTAAATATAGTAGAAAATAGATCATCATGACTCGGAGTCGCCGGCGCGTGAACTGGACTCTCGTCTCATAAATGAACCGAAACTCAGCGTATAATGTACTTGCCTCACAGACTTGAGAAATAGAAAGCTTGATGTCTACTTTTAAACAGAACATTTAAAAATGAAAAACAGACTGCTCTCTGCTTATGTAGGCCTAATCCGTATGAAATCTGCACTTCTCTCTGGCGCGTTACTGTGAAGATCGCGAGTCAGCATCGTCAATTTCATCTTGAAGCCGACACTGACACAGAAAAACCTTGCTTATTAATAAACAATTAAAATCTCTCCTTGCTATATTTGACATATTCATAATCATTACTTTTGCCGGTTCTTTGTGGCAGCTTTTAGATACTTTATTGGGAGCGCCACGGTCACCCTTGTTACATGAACGCGTCACCACTGCATCAGCACCGAAAACATGATTTTTTTTTTTTAATCTAAAATAAAAAATCATGATACGAACCGAATTGTAGGTTTGGTCTATCGTTACAGCCTTAGTAAGATGAGAAAGCAGGAGTTTAGTCGTTTGTCATGGTTGTAAAAAGAACAATGGCTATCTGAACATCTTTGCCAAGCGCAAACCAGTAGCCTACGTAATCAATAAATTATCGGGGAGGGTCATGCCTTTTTTCACAATCATTTTGGAGGGTCATAGAAAAATGTATTACTGGCAAAGGGAGGGTCAAGTCTTTTTTGACTAAAGATCTCAAAACTCCTCCGGTGGCCCCTTAAATAAATAACGAACAGTCCCTAACATATCCAAATCATCTCCTTGATTTTTTTGTGTGATCACATAGGTAATACAACAAAAGTCACCAAGTTTCATCCCCCTCCGATGAAGCAAAAAAAATATTTTTGACTGAAGAAGCCGTAAGGGCTAGACAATGACTTTCTTCTAGAGCTGCTGTACATCTATAACTATCTTTGTTGCATCAAATTCTTATCAATGTAAAGCTGCTTTGAAACTATCTGTATTGTAAATGAATGTGACTTGACTTGACATTCCTCTCCGCTCCATTTGTCATAAGCTTGCTCCCAAATTCATTGGCCGGTTTCCTGTCACCAAAATCATTAATCCAGTGGCAGTCCGCTAAAACTCCCTCCAGCATACAGGAGAATTTATCCCATCTTTCACATGTCCAAATTAAACCTGTTTTTTATCCTCCTCTTAATCTGCCTGTTCTTTTTCCCCCACTGCCAAGACTCCTAGATGGAGTTTATTTCAGTATTTGGTGGTCTGGGAGAGTTATGGTCCTGAGGAGATGCATTGGGTTCCTGCGAGACACATATTGAATCACCCCCTTATTCAACAGGTAAAACGTCCTACGGGGAAAGGTACTGTCACAGTATATGGGTCTGTGTGTTCAATTTTGTGTGTTTTCCTTGTGTTTCTGACATTGACATGATTTGCTGTCAGCACTGCTATGGCAACTCATTGAGCTGGTGAGCTAATCAGGTCAATCCGCACCTGCAGCTCATTCTCTCTCTTCTTTATAAGCTCTAGTGTGTGCATTGCTGCATTCATTCTTTGTCAGATCGTTATTCTCATGTCCTGCCGTTTTCTGTTATTGCCCAGTTTCTGAGTATTGCTTGGATTTAATCGCTTGGATTACCCATTTGCTGTGTGCTATTCTTGGATTTCCAAGGGTTCACCGGTTTGTTGGTCTGCTTACCTGCCCAATTCAGGCTGTCACCATGATGCCAAAGCCTGCTTCATTCATCTGTTTTCAACATCTGACCATATGACTTTGCTGCACTGTTTCCCAAAAAATACAAATTTTCTTTAAAGTAAATAAAATAAAAAAATCAAATACCTTGGAAATGACAGGTATGTTGAACAGAAACCATTTCAGGAATGGTGCAAAGGTGTGTGATTGTTCTAGTCTCGGTGTTTAAATCAGTGTAATAATGTGCCTCTTTGTCCTTTGTTATGTATATTTGGATTATGTTGTAAATAAAATGCAAAAAAACAAAAAGCCATTCTTTTAATCTCCTTCCTTCTAGTCCCATTCATCTGATAGGGCCACTAAGGGGGAGGGATCTTTGTCTTCCCAGGTGTGAAACATCAATATTCATGATCATTCACGCTTCACCACATACAGCCTTACTTACACAAATCAAGTCTTATAAATTCAATATATTTTAAATATTTTAAATCGATATATTTTGATAGTTTGGAAGCAAAAAAATCTAGGCTACAAGATCATGTTTTCAAAAGTCTTGGGAACAAATATTCAGTATGGGTTTTATGGACTTTCAGTGGCATTTATTTTCACTTACCATATATAAACATAATTTTCTCAAAACTACAAACTGAAAATGAGTTTGTGCTGAATACAGTGAAATTTGATAAGTAACAGAAATAAGCACAAATGTCAGGGCATGTCAAAACACCTCCAGGGCCCAGAAAACACCTCAGACCCCAGAGGGTTAAAATACATTTGATTTTCTATTCAGGCAGATAAACTTGATAACTTCAAAGTGTTTTGAGAATGTGTATGTCCAATGGGAATTAATCAGCTGCAGCATTCAGTAATGAACACAGAAGTCAGGCTGCTCTCCTACACCTCACAATTAGGAGAGTCATTCAAGGCATGATGAAGAAAGAGCTTTATACTTCACACACCATCAGTCAGTCAGAAATAACCATAACCAGAACACTCCTTCTTCTTTCCCTCTCTTCCTACCCTTTACCTCTTTGCTCTCTCTCTCTCTCTCATATTATGTCTGGCTCTCAATATTTTCACATCAGCAACACTTAGCTTCCAGGCCTCACTGACTCCTTGTATACTTTATTGATAATAAATTTATGAACCAAACCTTGGAGGGAGGAGTATTAAACGAGTGAACGAATCGCCGCAGTTCACTTTGCCAAGCCGGCATATCCTTTTCATCAACAAAAATATCTCTTCAAAGGCAGTAAAAGCATGCTTAGAAAGTAAAGGGCCATTTGAGCGAGTATAGAGAGAATTGTAGAGGTGGGGGTGGGACAGATATGATCCAGTATGAAACACCCCCACTCTCATCTAAAAGCTAAACCCAGCCTTTGAAAAACATACAGAGCCTTTAATAATTCAGTCTTTGGAGAGATTGAGAAGCTTCTTTAGCGTAAAAATCTGCAATCTCCTGACATAACATCAGTCCCAACGGGGGCATCTTGCTGAGTCTCATGCAGTCTCCTTGAGTTCTCAAATCACATTAAGCACTGCTTTCCAAGACAGAATTATGTATTTACAGCATTCCCAATATTCCAAGATTACCTTCTAAATAATTATTGCTATAAACATTGACACATTTCACAAATAGGTAACAAGCAAATTCAGTGAAAAAGTTTAATGTATTGACAATTATTGAAGTTGACTGCTGACTTAATTGCTGTGCCCCACAGTACTAACTTATAAATATTTTACAAATTTGCACCCTAAACACATTCATATTTTATCAGATTTTTCAAGCAGTTTATTCTCAAAGCAAAGTGTTGGACTGCATAATTATTTCAGTTTATCTTTTTTTTTTTTACCTATTACTTACATAAATACAAGAATTTGAGTTATTGCTCCTTGGAGGGCTAATTTGAGCTAAGGCATGCATTAATTAATATAACCTAGATGGAAAAAGGATATTTCTAAATAAGCTCTTGGTGAACATCCAGGATGATTGCCTTCTTCAAAGGAAATTGGGACAATTATTGCACAGAAAGGTGGTTCATATTTTATGCTCTCAGATTCGCTCCTTTCAAATTGGTAGGTAGCCTGCCTTCATGCGAATCTCAGGAGAACATGTTTCACATCTATCAGTAACCACAAATAATTACATTTCATTGGTGAGGAAGAAGGTCAGAAGATGCATGCAAAACACAGAGGGCCACATTAAGTCAGATACCTGTTCAAGGACACACTACAAAACACCCCATGTGTTATTGAAAAAGTCAAACATGCTGATTAGGACACAAATACATTTGCAAATGAGATACATTAAATCTTAAATACTTACATCCAAATATTCAGTCATTTTTTTTAACCCTTTCTTTCCCATCCTAGTCTAGCATATTTTAGTACCAACTGCCAGTGGAAGGCTTTTCTGCCATACCTTGTTTTCTCTTTCTTTCTGTTTCTCTTTTTTTCTGTAACAAATGCATTGTCTGCTCATGCTAACCCAATCCATCACTCCTATTCTGGCCATGAAAAAAGCACTTTCCTGGGGTGTGTTTTTTATTTTTGCCAGCACTGCTGTTCCTACAGCACTCGAGAGACCACACTGATGGACACTCTGGTCAACGTAGGCAAGGTGCAGAGGGATGGAGGAATACACTACCTATGTGCGTCTACTCCAAACCCCCACTCCAACACTCCCTCCCTCAGCCAACACCTCTCCCTGTAGGCCACTTCCATGTCCCTTGTGTCTCAGTAGACTGACTCATCCTTATGATAACCTGTGCACTATTAGATCCCCCAAAGGACCACAAGTCTGTCAATGTGCTACTGTGACAAACAAGAGGGATGCTTTCAAGGAAACAGTGGTGTTGAGGTGTTTATGAGTGAGCAATCAAGAAGCAAACAAAAAAAAAAAAAAACACTCTAACTGACCAGAATCTACACTGACAGCTCAGAATACAACTAAGGTGCAGTGACATAAGAGTGTCCATGATTAAGAAAAAAAAAATCTTGTTCACACATGTATGTGCATGCAACCAAAGGTATTCTTTAAGCTTTTAACATGTCATCTTAATAGTTATTTAATAAAGTAAATAAATAAATAAATAAATACTTATAAAGGTTATAATTATTAATTCATGATAAATATCATTAAATTTTTTTTACGTCCAGCAGTTGAGCAGTTTTGGTAAAAAAAAAAAAAAAAAAAAAAGACTTCTGAGAAATATTAATAAAAGACCAATTTTATTAATAAAGTTTTAATTTCCAGATGAAGTTTTTTTCCCCCTTCATTATCATATCAATTGTCACCCTGGCATTTTAATTAAAATACTCAAATGTATTAGTCACTGTATATATAAATTGCATTTTAATGGATTTTTAAATAAAGATTTGATAAAAATTTGTCATTCAATGACCGCAAAGAATATGACTAGATTAAATGGAGGCGTGATCATAGAAGTCTACAAAGAAAATCTATGATTTCTTCACATTTATTTAGGCAATTGCTCTACAAATTCTATTGGCATTGTTTTAACAGATGTCATTTAGTCGTTTTAAAGCTTGCTTTTGTGCAAGCTTTGAGTGATGTGGAGAGATGTGTGTATATGTATTTGTATTTGCAGCAATTATGCTCTATTAAATCTATTCAAATTAGAGTCTGTTTCAGGTTCCCCCTGACAAAATGAAATTTGATTTCTAAAATGTTCTCTCGTCTTTGCTGCACAAAGAAGCCGTTGGGGATAGAGCGAGTGATCGCTGGAGAGGGAAGTGGGCTGGAAGGCAAATCTAGGTGATGTGTATGTTCTTAGAGTGCCCCTGGGTCTATCTTGGGTAGGCAGGATCTGACAAAAAGATCTGTAAGGAGGGAAAAAATCCTCCACTCTGCTCAAGCATGGGAAATTAAGCCCAGATAAAGATTCTTACTTAAAACACACCCTCAACTCTCGTTTTCTACATCTTTTCTCCCAACAGTCGCAGGAGAAATTACCAATTGTTTCATTATATAAACTCCCAGAAGTACCTGCCGTTAAGACCTGTAGGTTCTGGCGCTGTCCCAGGCTGGCCTCCCTCGGGTATTTGTTCAAAGGGAAACTCCATTGAGCCTCCCGGGGATGTTTAACTGATTGCAAAAATAAGTATTTAGAGTATTAACTTCTGTGGGAATTCAACAAGTTTGGTTCTGTCAGAAGCTGAATTTAACTGTCAGGTAGATTTACTTTCAAAGGGCCCTGACAGGAAGTAATGACTATTGGCAGGTGTTTTTATTTTATTTCTTCTAATAAACATGCAGTTACCATTGGTGCGGTGAGACAGAATTTTAAGTCAGGAATTCTCAGTTTATCTCAATCAATTTAGATGATAGTCTAAATTTAGATGATTGTCAAATATTACAAAAATGGAAATTGATAGCCTTGTTTTATTCTTCATATCAAAACCTAGATCGGAAGAAGGTTAAGGGATTTTTTTTGAGAGGAAGGATGGATTATTAAATGTTTTCAGGCATGAAATATTAAGTTGAAGTAGGCTATATCATTTAGGGTTTCACATACAGATGTAATTCATAGTGTATATGTTCAACATCTTTAAATATAGCCATTTGAAAATTAAATAGATTAAATTGAATTGATTAAAAACTAACATTGTGTTAGTTTGATGATTAGATTTAGTAAATGTGGGTAAATTAATAGAATTCCCTCCTGCTATGACAGTGACAAATGATGGAATATAACAAGAGCTTTACAAAAGAGAACAGTTATGTGTCAGTTGACATCAAAAGACAAAAGCCTGACTGACACTGAAATGAATCTTTGAATATGTTAAAAAAAACTCTTCTCCTGAACACCGCAAAGCTATACTATAGCGCCCTCTGTCTTTTGCAACTAGTACACAAATCTTCCAGCTAATAGAGACCAAAGTAGGCTATATTACAAGTCACATTTTGATACCAATAAAAATATTCTCTTTATAGCTACTCCAGCTTTCAGACCTCACACAATCATCAAAGGATAGCAAACTTACCACTTTGTATCCTTGAGAGTGGAGCGATGCATGCATGAAAACTCTTAAGCTACTAGTTTGGAGGTTCCATAATTCAATAAGTTTACATTTTGAATAATTTATGATGAAAAATGTACAAGTTTAAGAAGCCATACAGCACAAATAAAAGTTATTTCTGAGAAAAGGGCATGTCTGCATGGTGCCCTGCTGGTGTGTAATTTGTGGTGAGCTGTTCTGGCCTTTTCCAGCCCTGTTTGGGCCAATGATTTTCTCTTGTCTCTGTGTAGCACTGACCTTCTGAAAGGCAACTGTGTGGTTAAAGCAGTCAATTTCCAAGGCCCTTGTTGCTCAACTCAAAATTCCATTATAGATTTTACCTCCGGGGGAACCAGAGGCCTTGCAAGGTTTTTCACAATTTTACCTGTGGAAAAAACCTAAAAGGACGGACCACTCTCGAGAGGGCTGCTTAGGGTTGATAGGGGATTGTGAGGGACTGAGAGTGCCAGGTGTGTACCCCAGGACACCAGTCTCATCTTCATGTGATAAGAAGGGGGAGGCAAGAGCAAAAATGGAGCTTTAAAAACATTCGGATGGCACTGGACCCTTGACATGACAAGGCCAGCAGCTGAGGGAAAGAACGAGAACACAGCTCAGAATCTGATAGCAGCTACGTGGAGTTTAAAACACCTCCTAGCAGGAGAAAAAGAAGAGAGATGGGAGAGAGAGAGAGAGAGAGAGAGAGAGAGAGAGAGAGAGAGAGAGAGATACGGAAATGGATATATGACGAAGAATGAGCAAGTAACAGAGGGTGGGAAAGATGGAGGCCTCCAAAGAATACAAGTAACAGTTATTAAAAAAAAAAAAAAACAGTTCTCTTCCCTTGAACCATGTGTACTAACAAGCCAGGCGGGGGCCAAAGACTCAGCCAGATCCTATCAGGACATCTGTCACTTTGTGGTGACAACCTCCTTTAATAAGTGACAGGGCCTTAGTGCTCGTGGGTGCATGCAGGGGGAGGGTTCCTCCACTCTGAGCAATAGTGAGGCCACTGCATCCATCAAAGTCATGCAGAGGATGCCCTTTTTAAAACAACTTGTCCCAAATACAGCCAATAAGCACCAAATGGTGCCCAGAACACCCAGGCGGGGGTATCTGACATCAAAGATGCCAAGTGAAAATGCCCGTGTAAGGTTTGTGTGGCAATTAGAGGATGTAAGCTGCATTTCATCACTAAATGTTTTCAAAATAAGTCTTAATTTAGAGGTACTGAGTAAGAAGAAAGAAACTGAGAGAGAGACTGTAAGAGAGGGAGGGGGAGATGCCCTAAAGAAATCATTAAAGCATAATTACTGCTCATCATCTCTGCAAGTGCTTACAAAGTGCCAGTTCTGGATTTGTGCTCTTTTCCCTTGGGCAACACACACACATAAACATACACACAGACACAAATAAATTCAAGGCCATACCCTAGATAAAAGTTTTACAATCAATCTCTCACTGGGTTTAATGCCCAATTAAAATTGGACCTTCAGCATCTAGAACAGACTTGCCCTCGTCTCAAAAGCAACACTAAAAATCGTTGTATATCAGTAGTTCTTTTTGGTCTTTTCTAATGGAATATCAACATACATTTATTGCACAGTCTGTCACTTGTCTGTATAGTTAAAGCATGTGCTAATAAAGTTATCTTAGCATAGTGATAGTTTTATGAATTTTATAGAAGATTTTTATTTATTTATTTTTCCTGTAAAGCATATGTTCCATTTTAAACTTCTGTCATTTCAGACCACATAATGAGTCATGATAATTCAGTGTGAACAATCATTAAAATAATAAGGTTTTGTCATTTTTTGGGTGTACGGTCCCCACCTGACGTGGAATTGTGGTCTCCTTAGAGGGAAAGCAATGTGAAAAAACAGACACTTTATGTCTTTATTCAATAAAGATGACATCTATCTCCAACAGACAGACTGCATTTTGAACAGAGTTTTGCAGCATGATGCAAAGAAACAAATTCTTCTTCTTATAAATTAACGTTTGAAGTCAACATGATTGGATTGCCATAACAGGCGTCTGTCAGAGCTGATAAGCATCAGGCAAAGGCCGCTTAAAACACTAGAGCAGACAAACAGATTTCAGACTACTAGTATCATGGCCTTCACAGTAGGACTTTTACAAGCTGGCTTGCCAAGTCTAAACCAGGCAACTTTAAACCAAGAGTAAAAGTAGCCCAAGAATCAGGCTGCTGTCGCAGGTTGATTTGTCACTGCAGGTTAAGGTTTTACATATTGCAATAAATATATTAAAATGCTTGTATTGAAAAATTTACTTTAATTTACATTCAACAAATTCTAAAACTGTAAAATATGATGAGACCGAGTAAGGAGATTTTTGTGAGGGAGGGCACTGGTAAGGAGTACCCAGAGGAAAAATGTATTGCTCAGTGATTGCTTTCCCTAAGCTCAGGAGACTTAGTTGTGATACTCATATATCTCTCATTTTAGTATCAACAGCATTTCAGATGTTTCTCCTAAAATTCCAAAGGAGAAAAAAAACAAAAACAAATGTGATGTGAGAAATATAGAGAAAAATAGTCAAAACTGAGAATGTGGTAGAAGAAAATTAGAACATCTCTTTTTAATTGTTCTATTCAAAAAAAAAATGCGCTGATCTGCAACGCGCCTGTAACTACGTCATCACGTTGAAAGGTCACGCTCGATGTCGCCGGCCCCGGCGGAAGTACCGCCCTACTGTTTAGAAAGCGAATAATACAATTTCAACTATCCTCCTTCGCATGGTCGAGTGGGGCGGTACTTCCGCCGGCGCCGGTGTCGTGCCAAGGTACTTACCCCTGATAGGAAGTGTATCCCCGGTCGCGGGAGCGCGCTCGCATTCAGCAGAACGTGTGCCATTGGTTTGACCAAGGTAAATGAAACGATAATACGTGAATTGTTTAAGTTATCGTTTTACTATTGTTGTTTTATCAACGAGGTTTAGCAAAGACAGCTATCACGTGGCCCATCTATCAAAATTAATTATTTTATTCTTCTGAAGGCTAACGATCGAACTTCATTGCACTGAATTGAGAATGTCTAGTTACTGAAAAACCAAGACGACCATACCGTTTCACTCATAAAGCAAACTGCCTTTGAATATTAAATTGTTCTGAAACCCCCTTTCCATGGTGAATTATTATCAAAATTATTTAAAAATGCATTGCACTTAAATAGTAGGCTGGTCAATGTCATACAAAAAAGGTGATTGTACAGGTACAGATGATGGCCTATCATCAAGTGTTTTATTTTGTGAATACTTTACATCATGTCTAATAACAGCAGTGAATATGGACACATTTCTTATTTCCTGACAAAAGTTATACTAGGATACAGATTTTTTCAGACCGTATTTTCGACCTGCCAAAATATGTATCCCCCCTCTAAAATCTACAGATAATGGCCTATCATCAAGTGTTTTATTTTGTGAATACTTTACATAATTTCTAATAAAAGCAGTGAATATGGACACATTTCTTGTTACCTGACAAAAGTTATACTAGGATACAGATTTTTTCAGACCGTATTTTAGACCTGCCAAAATATGTATCCCCCCTCTAAAATCTACAGATAATGGCCTATCATCAAGTGTTTTATTTTGTGAATACTTTACATCATTTCTAATAAAAGCAGTGAATATGGACACATTTCTTGTTACCTGACAAAAGTTATACTAGGATACAGATTTTTTCAGACCGTATTTTCGACCTGCCAAAATATGTATCCCCCCTCTAAAATCTACAGATAATGGCCTATCATCAAGTGTTTTATTTTGTGAATACTGTACATCATGTGTAATAATAATGTAATTACATTACACCTTCCAAGTTTGTGTCTTGTCATCTTAAAATTATTAAAAATCAACAGACTGATGCGGGACATTATCTCAATATGCGACGTGCAGGACAAGGGGTGAAAATGCTGTGCGGTCCAGCGCAAAGCGGGACGGGTGCTCACCCTAGTGAAAATACACTTAACTTTTGGAAAGAAGTCACTTCTTGACAGCTTTATTGTAATTTCCGCATAGTATAGTCCATATACACACAAGGGAACGGAATTTCGTTTCACTTGGATCACAGTGCCGCAAAGAAGAATTAGAATCAGAAAAAGATGTGAAGGAATGAGGAAGGAAAGTACAGACATAGTGCAGACATACATGATAATAGAGGCATATAGGAATTTATTAAAAAAATATATATAACACAATAACAATATTAAAAATAAAATAACATTTAAATAATGCAAGATAGTACAGTAATAGAAATGTAGGCCCATATGAATGTACAGATAGGCCCATGTTATTTACAGGTGTCCAGTTTAAGATGCTATAGGCTACAGATGCAGGCAACAATTTTGAGATGTTATGTACAACATGACAGTTATGAAAGAGTGTATAGTTATTAGAGTTTTATCTGTTCAGACTGGAGGGCAACAGTTCATAGAGAAATTGGGCTGTGTGTGTGGGGTCCAAATTGATTTTCTTAGCCCTTTCATTAACTCTGGAGGTGTAGAGATCTTGGAGGTTGAGCACTATCCGCTGCGGTCGGAGGCCCTACAATTCCCACGCCAGAAAGTGATGCAGCGGACTGAAACAGTCTCTATAGTATCTCTGTAGATGGTGGTGAGGATGGGTGGTGGGGGGCTTTCCTTGCTTTCTTGGCGCCAAAGGAAGTGGAGACGTTGATAGGCCATCATCTGTGGAATATGGAGAGGGGGATACCTTTTATAGCAGGTTTAAATACGGTCTGAAAAAATCTGTATCCCACTATAAGTTTTGTCAGGAAACAGGAAATGTTTCCATATTCTCTGCTGTTATTACACATGATGTACAGTATTCACAAAATAAAACACTTGATGATAGGCAATCATCTGTAGATTTTGGAGGGGGGGATACATATTTTGGCAGGTCGAAAATACAGTCTGAAAAAATCTGTATCCCACTACAACTTTTGTTGGGAAATAGGGCTGCACGATGTGTCGTTTTAACATCGATATCGCGATGTGCACATCCACGATAGTCACATCGCAGGATGTTGCGATGTAAGCCTTTGGGAAAAACGTCCCGTAACGCTTGCGATTCGCAGATTAATTGCAAAGTTTAACTATAATATAGTGAAAGTGTATCATTTGCATGTGTTTTTAAGTCCTGTTTAAACATCAAACGTAAAAAGACTGGAACTTGCGCGTTGTTTTCTGTGAGCCGGGCAGACACAAAGATCAGTGGTCTTTCTCTTATTTCTGAGCTTGAACGAACATGAGAATTCAAAATAAAGTCAGAATGCCCTTCCTGCATTGAACATTTTTTGGCGGCCGCCAAAGCGTATTTATGTCCCGCCAAAGCCTTATTTGACCGGTGAGTGATAGATGACTGACTGCTGCGCTTGTTAAACTGAGAGAACGAGCAGAGAGTGAGAGAGCCCCGGTCGCGCGCGTGCACTCTCACCGTTCTCTTACGAGAGTATCTCTCGTACTGCGTTATATCTTACGCTATGGGGAAAACCTCTTTTCCACGAGATATTGAAGCAAAAAATTATCCTTAATTTTGAATTAATGTAAAACGCTGTGCAGCAGCATGCAGATATAGGCAGGACGGCTCGCGCGCCTATTGGCTGCCCTGCGGCAAACAGCAGCAGCCTATCGAGAGAGGTGCTGCGTGACATAATCCTATGGGGGCATTTCGCGCCCATTTCGTCACGTCCAGCCAGAAAAGGGCGCAATTTCGCCCTATAAATATAGCTCGATAAGGCTGGTACACTGATTTTCATCTCTTCAGCGAAGCATCACGCATCGCTGGATCCGGAGTGAGAAGCCACGCCGTCTGAGAAAAAGCACACAGCGGGACGAGCCATTGAGTCTGAAGTCGCTGGCATCGCCGCCTTTAGCCGCCGTACCTGCTACGCTTTCCGGCGTTATATCCTTTTCAAACTGTGTGTGTGTGTGTTCGCCGCTGCGACACACATTTTTTCACTGTCTGTCTCTCTCTGCTAAAAGAGCTGCGTCGTTTTCAAGATGCAAAGATCCTGCGGCTCGTGCCGAGCCACACTCAGCGACGGGGACCGTCATGTTATCTGCGTTTCCTGCCTGGGTGAGGATCATGCGGCTCTCGCTCTCGTCGACGGCGGATGCCCTCACTGTGAGCTACTGCCTATGGTGACTCTGAGGACTCGCCTGGCATCCTTCTCAGAGCCTGCACTTCAGCCCGCTGTAGCGCCGCGCCGTAAAAAGCGCCGTGCTCAGCGCGCTCCCGAGCCTTCTCCTGCCCGCCAAAGCTCGCCGGTTCGCCCGCCAGCTTCGCCGGCATCGCTCGAGTCCCTCACCGACGGACAGCGGCCGCCGTCTGCCGCCGCTTCCTCCATTGAGGTCGACGAAATAGCCCCGAGCCTTCTCCAGCTCGTGATAGCTCGCCGGTTCGCCCGCCAGCTTCACCAGCTTCACTCGAGTCGCTCGCTGACGGACAACGGCCGCCGCGCGCCGCCGCTTCCGCCATTAATGACGACGAGATAGCTGCATCTGTAGAGAAGGCCAGCTTCAAAACCGCGGCTAGCTTTCTTTACGTTATAAGAAAGCTACCCCGCCCCCCGTGGGCATGCGTCACCGGCGAAATGAGGAAAGAGTGTGTTTTTAGTCCCGCCGAGGCTGGGCCAATCTCCTTTTCTCAAACATTTCTCAGCTCCTCTTGGTTTGAGCGGCTGAAAATGTCAATATTGCAGCAATGAGCCTGTTGTATTACACGCACGCCTGCAAACAAACGCCGACGCACACAAAACTGTGATGACGCTCTTTATCGTCTTGGGCTATTTTAAGCTTTTGTCGTTTCCCCCTGTGGCTCAGTGGCGAAACCCAAAGCCTTCGCACGGGAGACCCGTGTTCGAGCCCAGCTCTCGCAGCGGATAAAAATTTAATCGCGCCGCAGCCAGACTTACACCCAAACTTTTCACTCGTTCAGTTCCAAGAAAATGCGACTGTTCCAGTGTATTTTGCAGTAAACAAGCCGGTAACATGGCCCGCTTGTCTGCACACAAATGCCGTTTCCACGGCGACCCAGAAAAATCATGTAAGCAGCGTATTTTCTGGTATTCCGGCCACAGCCGATGGTGTTATGAGTGTATTAAAAATGCCACAGCCCAGTGTTCATTTCTACACACAAACACAGCCCGCCAAAGTGCAGGGCTCGCACAAATGAGTTTGACTCATGTCAATTGTGCATTAATTATAGTGAATGTGCCCACAACCCAGTGCCCACAAACACTACACACTGCATGTGCCACGTTTTCTGTAAAAGAAACCAACACACATACAGTCAGCTAAGGCCCACGGTGTTTAAGTCTCGCCGCGGCCAGACTCTACCGAAACTTCTCGCTCGTTCAGTTCCAAACAATGTGACTGTTCCAGTGTATTTTGCAGTAAACAAGCTAGTACCACAGCCCGCTTGCCTGCACACAAACGCCAGCTTTAAGGCGACCCAGATAAATCCCAAAAAGAGTGTATTTTCTGGAATTCCAGGCCACGGCCGATGGTGTTATGAGTGTTGTAAGAATGCCCACGTCTCAGTGCCCATTCCCACACGCAAACACAGCCCGCCACAATACAGGGCTAGCAAAAAAAAAAAAAAAAAAAAATCGACTCATGTCGATTGTGCAATAAATGTAGTGTACGTGCCCACAACACAGTGCCCACAAACACTACATGAAGCATGTCCCACGGTTTCTGTAAAAACGAAACCAACACATTTTCAGTTGGCGGGAGCCGACAGTGTTCTCAGTGCAGCGAGTGTGCCCGCTATCCCGCGCCCACATTCCCTCACAGACATGCCGAACCCCACGGGGCTCGCCCCGCTCGCCTTCTCTCCACATCCCGTCAGAGAGAAGCCTAGCGTGGTCAGGCTGCCCGCTGTGATCAGCGCACCCCCCGCCTCGCACACTATAAACACAGTGTCTATTTCTCAGCACACCGGAGCTCTCCGGCCGCCGCTATATCACGGCCAGAGCCCAGATTTCATTCTACCTCTAGCTTTTCATGCAGATGCGTGGGCAAAGCTTTCCGGGGTATCAGAATGGGTGCTGAACACTATAAAAAGAGGCTATTCGCTGCAGTTCGCTCGACACCCCCGCCGTTGCGCGGCGCGAGTCGAAACGACGGTAAAAAATGAAGTATCTCACCTACTTCGAGCCGAGATAGCGAAACTACTGAGCAAAGGGGCTATAGAACCTTTATCTCAGGCTCAGAGCGAAGGGGGTCTATCCAGCAGGTATTTTCTGGTACCGAAAAAAGACGGGGGTCTCAGACCCATTCTAGATCTGCGACGGCTGAACAGAACGCTCACGAAGCGTCAGTTCAGAATGATTACAACCAGGAAAATCCTCGCGCAAGTGCGCCAAGGAGACTGGTTCATGTCGATAGATCTAAAGGATGCTTATTTTCAAATACAAATAGCGTTAAGTCACAAGCAATTCTTGAGATTCGCCTTCGAAGGCCAGGCATACCAATACAAAGTCCTGCCGTTCGGCCTGTCCCTGGCACCCCGTACTTTTACGAAGTGCATGGACGCGGCTCTCGCACCCCTGAGACTTCAGGGCATGCGAATTTTGAACTACTTGGACGATTGGCTGATTCTAGCTCGATCACAATCAGAGCTCATAGAACACAGGGCCACATTACTCGAACATCTCGAGAATCTGGGTCTCACAGTCAATTGGGTGAAGAGCTCGCTGTCTCCCAGCCAGAAAATATCTTTTCTGGGAACAGTGCTGAACTCGCTATCTATGAAAGCGCATCTGTCGCCAGAGCGCGCACAGGACACTCAGCGCGCCGCGAAATCTTTTCGCCGCGGCTCAACTGTCCAGCTCAAAAGGTTTCAGAAAATGCTGGGTCTCATGGCCTCAGCAGCTTCAGTGCTCCAGTTGGGGCTGCTTCGCATGCGCCCACTGCAGCTATGGCTGAAAGCGCGGGTTCCGCCCAGGGCATGGACCGCTGGTCGTTTCGCCTCCGGGTCGGTCTGAAATGTGTCTCAGCTTTGGAGCCTTGGAAGAAAACCGACTGGTACCAGTCAGGTGTGAGTCTGGGGACTCCCTCGAGCGTGAAGGTGGTGTCCACGGACGCCTCCACCTCGGGATGGGGAGCACTGCTCGATGGCAGACCGTTCTTTGGCCAGTGGTCAGAACGGGAAAAGCTCCTACATATAAACTGTCTGGAAACGATGGCAGTCGACAACGCGCTGCGGCGCTTCTGTCCCCAGATAAGGGGTCACCACGTCTTGGTCCGGTCGGACAACATGTCAGTGGTGGCGTACATAAATCATCAGGGCGGCATCAAGTCCCGAAACCTTTACAGGCTGACGGAGTGCCTCCTGGTCTGGGCTCAGCACAACCTGCTTTCACTGAGAGCAGCGCACGTGCCTGGTCACCTGAATCTGGGACCAGACAGGCTGTCCAGAGACAATGTCCCAGCAGGGGAATGGTCGCTGCACCCGCAGACGATCCAACTGCTGTGGGAGACATTCGGCAGAGCGCAGGTGGACCTGTTCGCGTCCAACGAGAACGCTCACTGTCCGAAATATTTCTCCAATAGCATTGTAGGTCGGAGGCCCTACAATTCCCACGCCAGAAAGTGATGCAGCTGACTGAAACACTCTCTATAGTATCTCTGTAGATGGTGGTGAGGATGGGTGGTGGGGGGCTTTCCTTGCTTTCTTGGTGCCAAAGGAAGTGGAGACGTTGATAGGCCATCATCTGTGGAATATGGAGAGGGGGATACCTTTTATAGCAGGTTTAAATACGGTCTGAAAAAATCTGTATCCCACTATAAGTTTTGTCAGGAAACAGGAAATGTTTCCATATTCTCTGCTGTTATTACACATGATGTACAGTATTCACAAAATAAAACACTTGATGATAGGCAATCATCTGTAGATTTTGGAGGGGGGGATACATATTTTGGCAGGTCGAAAATACAGTCTGAAAAAATCTGTATCCCACTACAACTTTTGTTGGGAAATAGGGCTGCACGATGTGTCGTTTTAACATCGATATCGCGATGTGCACATCCACGATAGTCACATCGCAGGATGTTGCGATGTAAGCCTTAGGGAAAAACGTCCCGTAACGCTTGCGATTCGCAGATTAATTGCAAAGTTTAACTATAATATAGTGAAAGTGTATCATTTGCATGTGTTTTTAAGTCCTGTTTAAACATCAAACGTAAAAAGACTGGAACTTGCGCGTTGTTTTCTGTGAGCCGGGCAGACACAAAGATCAGTGGTCTTTCTCTTATTTCTGAGCTTGAACGAACATGAGAATTCAAAATAAAGTCAGAATGCCCTTCCTGCATTGAACATTTTTTGGCGGCCGCCAAAGCGTATTTATGTCCCGCCAAAGCCTTATTTGACCGGTGAGTGATAGATGACTGACTGCTGCGCTTGTTAAACTGAGAGAACGAGCAGAGAGAGAGAGAGCCCCGGTCGCGCGCGCGCACTCTCACCGTTCTCTTACAAGAGTATCTCTCGTACTGCGTTATATCTTACGCTATGGGGAAAACCTCTTTTCCACGAGATATTGAAGCAAAAAATTATCCTTAATTTTGAATTAATGTAAAAGGCTGTGCAGCAGCATGCAGATATAGGCAGGACGGCTCGCGCGCCTATTGGCTGCCCTGCGGCAAACAGCAGCAGCCTATCGAGAGAGGTGCTGCGTGACATAATCCTATGGGGGCATTTCGCGCCCATTTCGTCACGTCCAGCCAGAAAAGGGCGCAATTTCGCCCTATAAATATAGCTCGATAAGGCTGGTACACTGATTTTCATCAGTGCCCACAACCCAGTGCCCACAAACACTACACACTGCATGTGCCACGTTTTCTGTAAAAGAAACCAACACACATACAGTCAGCTAAGGCCCACGGTTTTTAAGTCTCGCCGCGGCCAGACTCTACCGAAACTTCTCGCTCGTTCAGTTCCAAACAATGTGACTGTTCCAGTGTATTTTGCAGTAAACAAGCTAGTACCACAGCCCGCTTGCCTGCACACAAACGCCAGCTTTAAGGCGACCCAGATAAATCCCAAAAAGAGTGTATTTTCTGGAATTCCAGGCCACGGCCGATGGTGTTATGAGTGTTGTAAGAATGCCCACGTCTCAGTGCCCATTCCCACACGCAGACACAGCCCGCCACAATACAGGGCTAGCAAAAAAAAAAAAAAAAAAATCGACTCATGTCGATTGTGCAATAAATGTAGTGTACGTGCCCACAACACAGTGCCCACAAACACTACATGAAGCATGTCCCACGGTTTCTGTAAAAACGAAACCAACACATTTTCAGTTGGCGGGAGCCGACAGTGTTCTCAGTGCAGCGAGTGTGCCCGCTATCCCGCGCCCACATTCCCTCACAGACATGCCGAACCCCACGGGGCTCGCCCCGCTCGCCTTCTCTCCACATCCCGTCAGAGAGAAGCCTAGCGTGGTCAGGCTGCCCGCTGTGATCAGCGCACCCCCCGCCTCGCACACTATAAACACAGTGTCTATTTCTCAGCACACCGGAGCTCTCCGGCCGCCGCTATATCACGGCCAGAGCCCAGATTTCATTCTACCTCTAGCTTTTCATGCAGATGCGTGGGCAAAGCTTCCCGGGGTATCAGAATGGGTGCTGAACACTATAAAAAGAGGCTATTCGCTGCAGTTCGCTCGACACCCCCGCCGTTGCGCGGCGCGAATCGAAACGACGGTAAAAAATGAAGTATCTCACCTACGTCGAGCCGAGATAGCGAAACTACTGAGCAAAGGGGTTATAGAACCTTTATCTCAGGCTCAGAGCGAAGGGGGTCTATCCAGCAGGTATTTTCTGGTACCGAAAAAAGACGGGGGTCTCAGACCCATTCTAGATCTGCGACGGCTGAACAGAACGCTCACGAAGCGTCAGTTCAGAATGATTACAACCAGGAAAATCCTCGCGCAAGTGCGCCAAGGAGACTGGTTCATGTCGATAGATCTAAAGGACGCTTATTTTCAAATACAAATAGCGTTAAGTCACAAGCAATTCTTGAGATTCGCCTTCGAAGGCCAGGCATACCAATACAAAGTCCTGCCGTTCGGCCTGTCCCTGGCACCCCGTACTTTTACGAAGTGCATGGACGCGGCTCTCGCACCCCTGAGACTTCAGGGCATGCGAATTTTGAACTACTTGGACGATTGGCTGATTCTAGCTCGATCACAATCAGAGCTCATAGAACACAGGGCCACATTACTCGAACATCTCGAGAATCTGGGTCTCACAGTCAATTGGGCGAAGAGCTCGCTGTCTCCCAGCCAGAAAATATCTTTTCTGGGAACAGTGATGAACTCGCTATCTATGACAGCGCATCTGTCGCCAGAGCGCGCACAGGACACTCAGCGCGCCGCGAAATCTTTTCGCCGCGGCTCAACTGTCCAGCTCAAAAGGTTTCAGAAAATGCTGGGTCTCATGGCCTCAGCAGCTTCAGTGCTCCAGTTGGGGCTGCTTCGCATGCGCCCACTGCAGCTATGGCTGAAAGCACGGGTTCCGCCCAGGGCATGGACCGCTGGTCGTTTCGCCTCCGGGTCGGTCTGAAATGTGTCTCAGCTTTGGAGCCTTGGAAGAAAACCGACTGGTACCAGTCAGGTGTGAGTCTGGGGACTCCCTCGAGCGTGAAGGTGGTGTCCACGGACGCCTCCACCTCGGGATGGGGAGCACTGCTCGATGGCAGACCATTCTTTGGCCAGTGGTCAGAACGGGAAAAGCTCCTACATATAAACTGTCTGGAAACGATGGCAGTCGACAACGCGCTGCGGCGCTTCTGTCCCCAGATAAGGGGTCACCACGTCTTGGTCCGGTCGGACAACATGTCAGTGGTGGCGTACATAAATCATCAGGGCGGCATCAAGTCCCGAAACCTTTACAGGCTGACGGAGTGCCTCCTGGTCTGGGCTCAGCACAACCTGCTTTCACTGAGAGCAGCGCACGTGCCTGGTCACCTGAATCTGGGACCAGACAGGCTGTCCAGAGACAATGTCCCAGCAGGGGAATGGTCGCTGCACCCGCAGACGATCCAACTGCTGTGGGAGACATTCGGCAGAGCGCAGGTGGACCTGTTCGCGTCCAACGAGAACGCTCACTGTCCGAAATATTTCTCCAATAGCAAGGACGCGCTGGCCTACGTTTGGCCCCGCTGTCCCCTCTATGCTTTCCCCCCCATCTCGCTCCTGCCTCAAATGCTGGAACGGATCAGGGAAAATGGATGCCCAGTGCTGCTTGTGGCTCCGCTCTGGACAAACCAGGCTTGGTTTCCAGTCCTGATGCAGCTGACCAGCACTGCCCCGTGGCCAATACCATTGAGGAGAGACCTCCTCTCCCAGGCCAAGGGCTCGATTTGGCATCCTCGCCCCCAGCAATGGTCCCTGCACGCATGGGCCATCAACGGGTACCCGCTATCCTCCCGGAGGGAGTGCTAAACACGATCACGCAGGCAAGGGCCCCGTCTACAAGACGGCTCTACTCCTAGAAATGGTCTGTGTTCTCTGCCTGGTGTCAAGCTCAGGGCTTTTCACCCGTAGACTGCGGGGTCACGGAAGTGCTTTCCTTCCTTCAAGAGCTTCTGGATAAGGGCAGAACCCGATCCACGCTCAAAGTGTACGTGGCGGCTATAGCAGCGTTTACAAAACCTGTGTCTGGCCAGTCACTGGGGAAGAACGACCTAGTCGTGCGATTCCTCAAGGGAGCTCGGAGGTTGAACCCTCCTAGACCTCCTTCGGTCCCGGTGTGGGACCTTTCTACGGTTTTGGAAGCCATGAAAGGTGCCCCGTTCGAGCCAATCCATTTGTCAGACATGAAGCATCTGTCTTTCAAAATGGTGTTTCTTTTGGCTCTCGCTTCAGTGAAGCGCATAGGGGACTTACAAGCGCTTTCAGTAAGCGCATCATGTATGGAGTTTGGGCCTAATGACTCAAAAGTCATACTCAAACCGAGGCACGGGTACGTGCCCAAATCCCTCAACACACCGTTCAGAGCCCAGGTGATTTCCCTGTGTGCTCTCTCGGTTCAAGATGAGGAGGAGGATGCGAGTCTCCTTTGCCCTGTCAGGGCACTGAGAGCTTATGTGTCCCGCTCGTCTGCCTTCAGGCAGACCGAGCAGCTCTTCGTTTTGTTTGGCGGACGTTCCAAGAGACTGGCCGCATCAAAACAGAGCCTATCCAGATGGGCAGGGCAGCCAATAGGCGCGCGAGCCGTCCTGCCTATATCTGCATGCTGCTGCACAGCGTTTTACATTAATTCAAAATTAAGGATAATTTTTTGCTTCAATATCTCGTGGAAAAGAGGTTTTCCCCATAGCGTAAGATATTACGCAGTACTCGTTCCCTCTCTAGAGAGAACCGAGGTTACGTTAGTAACCGAGTACGTTTTCAAACTGTCTTGCTCTCTCTCCTTCCTTCGCGCATATTAATGAATTGAGTTGACTGAATATCTTTGAGAATACTACACAATGGTAAAAGGTCGGAAGAATGAAGTTTCAGGTGAAGTATTCGGATTTATTTTTTTCCTGAACTACTGGTTGTGAACTGTGCTAAAAAAAAAAATTCTCTGAAAAGCGTTCCACACATTCAGATAAACCACATTTTCAATAAACAAAACAAACAAAAAATCTATTCAGTTGTGAAATGTTTTCTGTGTTGAGACCAATCTTGTGCGATGTCCCAAACTGCCGGGCTAATCACACAACGTCTGCCGTGGTCCGTTAATTACACCTCCAATTCGCGAACTAATGACTCCTTTGAACCGATTCACTTTAATGAATGGTTAAAACAACTGATCTGTCCAACACTGAACTCACGAGACATAACAAATCGGTAACACATTACAATAAGGTTCCATTTATTAAACTCTAGTTAACTACATTAGTTAACTATAATAGTTGCTATGCAGATTTACTCCATTACAAAATCACCCCAGTCATTCAGATGATTCATTCTTTCCAAAGAGAGCTAATAAAGTCATCTGGTGAAATTGTTTTCATATCGCGATATATATCGAAGAAAAATAAAATATCGCAATGTGATTTTTTCCCAATATCGTGCAGCCCTATTGGGAAACAAGAAATGTTTCCATATTCACTGCTATTATTAGATATGATGTAAAGTATTCACACAATAAAACACTTGATGATAGGCCATTATCTGTAGATTTTAGAGAGGGGGGATACATATTTTGGCAGGTCGAAAATACGGTCTGAAAAAATCTGTATCCCACTACAACGTTTGTCAGGAAACAAGAAATGTTTCCATATTCACTGCTTTTATTAGATATGATGTAAAGTATTTACAAAATAAAACACTTGATGATAGGCCATTATCTGTAGATTTTAGAGGGGGGATACATATTTTGGCAGGTCGAAAATACAGTCTGAAAAAAATCTGTATCCCACTACAACTTTTGTTGGGAAACAAGAAATGTTTCCATATTCACTGCTGTTATTAGATATGATGTAAAGTATTCACAAAATAAAACACTTGATGATAGGCCATTATCTGTAGATTTTAGAGAGGGGGGATACATATTCCTATCAGGGGTAAGTACCTTGGCACGACACCGGCGCCATCGAGCCTGACCTTTCAACGTGATGACGTAGTTCCCGGCAGTTGTAGTTAAAAAGTATATATATATTATATATAATTTTTTTTTTTTTTAAATTGACCTATCGTTTCGCTAGATAAGACCCTCTTCCTCAGCTGTGATCGTGCACAGCCCGTTGAAGCACTTCAAAGACCTTTGAAACTGCATTGATTTGGACTTCAAAACGTTGGGTGACATTGAAGTCCATTATTCAAAGAAAAATCCAGAAATGTTTTCCTCAAAAAAATTAATTTCTCTTCCACTGAGGAAAGAAAGACATGGATATCTTGGATGGCATTGGGGTGAGTAAATTATTAGGAAATTTTCATTTTGAGGTGAACTAATCCTTTAAGAATGACAGCTGTGATTGTTACGTCATGGACTTTCCCTACTTTTCCCTATTTTTTTCCTGTATGATTATTCCGAGATATTGATATTTACTTTACTGGAGCGGATTAATTTTAGCATTTCTCACAAGGGGTATGATTCTGAACCCTATATTGGTATCAGGTATAACTGTCTATTACTCAAGTCCAATGGGGTACAGGGACCTAGGTTTAAGGGTATTTGGCTGGCCCTGTCAGTTGGGGAAAGACCCGGGGGTGGGGGGAGAACGCTGTTATTTTGTTACTTTGTAGCTTGATGTTAAAAAAATTGCCCATCAGACACTTTTGTTGTTTTAGGATTTCTATTTCAATACTACATTAACAGTCTGTACACACCTCATTATTATGCAGAACTCGACTAGGTTTATGACATAGAATTAGGGCTGAACGATTAATTGCATTTGCGATAATATCTATGCATATATATGATATGACAAAATGCATTTTTTTTTAAATGCAAAGGCTGCGATTGCACTCTGGTCACATGACACGCGAGAGTAAAGCAAACTTGGCACGCTACACGTACCTTATGTAGCTCCGCCCCTTTTCAGTGCTGCGCTCGTTGTCTTGTGTCTTCCGTCTGTATTCTCACATTGATCTTGCATTTATGAATGAAGGGCTCATTTAAAATCGTCCCGGTCTACTGACATTTGTTAAGACATCTGCTTTAAACATTACTGTGGCGAGCAGGACGAGGCCGACGGCCGTGGGAGAATGGCAAGAGGCCGGTTGCGTGATTACTGATGAGCGCCACCTGCGCGACGCACTGGTCTCGTATCTCTCACGGAGGAGCGGAAGCATAAAAGGTGGAGCGACGACAGAGGAGATTGAGAGAGGAACATGCCGGGTTTTATGTTGTGTTTTGTTTCTGTTTTGTGTGGCCAGCAGTCATCCGTGAGGGGCTACAGTCCTGTTCCCCATGTACATACTGTGTACTTATTATAGTAACTACAATAACTGGGTAATAACTAGGTACAAACCCTGAACCTACCCCTAAACCTAACCTTTCTTAGGTAAGTACACTGTAAGTACACGTAAGTTAACGCACTGTAAAATTAAGCGTTATTACCCAGTACTCTCTTAGGTAAGTACACTGTAAGTACATGTAAGTTAACGTACTGTAAAATGAAGCGTTTCCCTTTTAGTTTAAGGTGTCATTGTTACAGTGTAACTATATAATTAAGTACTGAGTAATATTAAGCAACTACATGTACTTACTATAGGGCTAGGGTAGGATTAGGATTTGGTTTAGGGTTAGTTGCATGTACAGTAATTATGCATCATTTACTGTTATTACCATGGTAATTACATTTAACATATGTAACAAGAACACTGTAAAATAAAGTGTTACCCTTTTTTTGGGGGGGGGGGGGGGCTGTGGGGTTTATTCCAAAAACAAAATAAAAGTACAAAGAAAAGGTACGCACACAACACTGCAACAAACAACTCGGTCCATAAAGGGTTAATTCCCTCAAGCCGTCTTGTGCTCTCGAGCTCCCGCACTCCCGCACTCGGCGTACTAAGGTCTATAGGCCTAGCATACAGAAAAGAAGAGTTTGAGTTTCATTTATGTAATATTTGTGTCAGTCATAATATGTGACCTGATCCAGCAAATTGAGTCACAGTGACCCAAATTTCAAAATTGAGATTTTGGTATTAATGGAAAGAGGAGACCATAAGCTTTCAAATTATATCCTAGTCAAAGTCATACCTTGAATGGTTGTAAAGATATACACATTTGAATTATGGTCGTCTGCCCTCTTTTTCCAATTGAAAATCTGAGAAAATCGCCCTTTAAAGTTTTTTGCCCGTTTTTTGTTGATATCTTTCAAAATCCATTGCATTTACAGTTTTTTTACAGTCGCTAGGACACATTTCTCAATACATAGGTCACTTTTTCAAAACTCTTCACACAGTGAGCACAACAGAAGTATATGTGGGCTAAACTGTGGATCATTTATCATTGCTTTGGCACAAAATGCATTCAATGACTACATCTTTCAAATTACCTTAATTCTTTTCTCACTTCGACACAACAAGCGCCAAAACTATATGTGTTTACAGGCCAATTTGCTTATGCTTACATATTGTTTTCAAAACTGGTAAACTTAAGTTCAAAACAATAACATAATACAAAACTGAATATGACAGCAATTTGCATTTCTAGAGTAATATTGTAATGAAATATTCAAATCTAAAAATGAAATGCTATAAAAACAATTGGACAATTGAACCAACCACAGCTGATTCCTATTGTATCGTGGATGGTGTGTAAATTACTGTATTTTGGAATTACTCTGTGCAAAAAAAAAAAAAAAGACAAAATATATTGAAGCATACCGCATATCTGATTCATTCCAGTAACACATATTGCAGTGAATTCTAAACAGTAGAGAGGTGTGCTTGTTTTACAGAAGAAAACATTGTATAATGCTACCTGTTGTTAGTGTTTTTTAGGTCATTGTTTTGTGGGTGACGAAGTGTGTTTGTTGGCTGTCAACCTTTGCTAGTGTGATGGAAGAATATGTTGATTTGAGACATGAATGAAGTGATTTGTTAGTTTTAGTGCATTTTGAAAGTGAAATGAACTGCTGTGCCGAGCTGAAAGTTGGTTTGGGGAACTGTGTGAAGAGTTTTGAAAAAGTAACTTAAGTATTGAGAAATGTGTCCTAGCGACTGTAAAGGGATAAACTATTTATTTTACAGCTTAATTTGACCAAATACATTAATATATATATACATGCTATTAAACCAGGCTGAAGCTCAAATTATTTTAAAGTTTTTATTTGAATAAATAATTTAAAAGTACCTTTTACAAAAATTTACTAAAATCAGAAAGATTGAACAGAGGTGCTACATTTTTGCTTGAGAGAGAGGGTGTGTGTGTATGTGTGTGTGTCTGTTTGTGTGTGTGTGTGTGTGTGTGTGTGTGTGTGTGTGTGTGTGTGTGTGTGTGTGTGTGTGTGTGTGTGTGTGTGTGTGTGTGTGTGTGTGTCTCTGTGTGTGTGTCTCTCTCTCTCTGTGTGTGTGTGTGTGTGTGTGTGTGTGTGTGTGTGTGTGTGTGTGTGTGTGTGTGTGTGTGTGTGTGTGTAAAAGAAAGTGAGAGGCAGAGAGACAAGGAAACAGAGATCAAATAATGTTAGTCTATGCAAAAATATCTTTGTGTAGGCTAGTTGGCAATAACAGTGTAACAAAATCATAACGGAGATAGCAACAGTTAAATATTGGGTTAATCAAACACATTGTAATGGTTTCTCCTTGCAGATAAATAGCTACACACATTCACATTTGCACTCACTCACATCCATACACAGTAAATACACTCACTCAGATTCAAATTTGACATTAAATTCACCTTTCAGCTCTTCTCTTCTAAGCTGGGCAGGGAGAGGGACAACTTACTTTCTCAACTGGCGGTTTTGGGCAAATCTCACGGATATTTTTGTACAGATAAAGGCCATTGCACACTGAGTCTGAAATTCATCCGAAATTTTCGCACGTTAAAAAAAAAATTCGACCTCACGTTATGTCAATCACGCTTGCACACTGTCTACGAAACTTTCATCCGTTATATAAAAAAAAGTTTTTCGCATCCGTAGCAAGCAGTTTGAATGGTGTTTTGACAATTCGGAGCCATCGAATCACGAATACGGAAAAATGCATACGAAAAAAACGCGGACTATGTGTGCAATGGCCAGGGGGCTTGATAACGCTTTGGCAACTTTGCTCTCTTTTGACAGCGACATTTCTCAAATTAATAATATTTAATCTTTCTGAGGAGATCTGCTAGCTTGTTTATTACACAGAGAGCTCGCTTCGAGTCTGACAGGAGGGTGGCTGGACCAATCGCGTGCCGGTCAGTCGAAACGGCTTCCGATCGACAAATGATCAGCATGTGTGTACATTTCTAAGCTTTTTGATTGGTTCTATACAACGTGTAACACCATTTGGAGAGCAGAGATAATGACGTTTCAGGGGATACCCGGGAAATGCTCAGAGGTGACGATAGGAGTTGAGAAAAGCAATGTTCATTTCCAGCAAATTTAGTAAAACTTTGTAAACTTTAATAGTAATTCCTTATACACAGCACTCAAACCTGCCATAAAATAATCTTTCATAAAGTTCGGAAAGATTGAAGCGAATTACAAGGACATTCTCAAGGTTCGTTGCACAGGATATGCGCTATGAGAAGCGTACTCGGTTACTAATGTAACCTCGGTTCCCTGAGAGTAAGGGAACGAGTATTGCGTAGCCATACGCTATGGGAAAACTCCTTTTCTCAAGAATATTGAAGCCTTTATTTTAAAACGCAGAGCAGCTGCACAGCCAGCACAGCACAGAGCTGACTAGCTCGCTGATTGGCTGGGCTGCGGGAACTGCACGAATCTATGGCGAAGCGATGAGGACGCGCAATCCTATCAGGATGCTTGCCACCTCGCGCACCAAAATGGGCGTGGCTGTTGACTATATAGGGGACTATATAAGCCCATTTCGCCATAGGAATCATGTTAAATCGACTGAAGTGACAGTACCTGAACGTGAAGCTTAATAGCACGGCTGTCTACGCAATACTTGTTCCCTTACTCACAGGGAACTGAGGTTACGTCAGTAATAGAGTACGTTCCCTTTCGAGAACCTTCACTTCGTATTTTGTAGCTATACGCAATGGGAACCCATTTTGAAACGCTGTGATATTAGATGACGACTTTGCTCTGAGAAAGTCAGAGCCCTACGGGGACCAGACAATGTCAGAGCCCGCGAAGGGATACCTAGAGGTTTGGGCCCTTAAGGGGCCAAGACCTCTTTTCAAATAGAAAGAACTCATGCCTGCAGGTCTGGCACTTCTAAATTATAAAATCTTACAAACGTGGACGGCGAAGAACAGCCGGCCGCCGCACAAATGTCTTCAATTGGTACACCACTGGACCAAGCCCATGAAGAGGCCATGGTACGGCCTTTGGTACGGCCACCGAAGCATACAAAGAGCTGTTCTGACTGTCTCAATGGGGCAGAACGCTCCAGATAGATAACAGGGCAGAGCAGACCTAATTCTCTATCGTCTTCCATTAAGGGAAGCGCCGATAGCGAAATGACCTGCGCTCTGAACAGTGTAGAGAGCACCTTGGGTACATTCCCATGTCTTGGTCTGAGGACAACTTTGGAGTTGTTGGACCCAAACTCGAGACATGAGGCGTTCATAGAGAGCGCTTGTAAGTCGCCCACTTGCTTGACCAATGCTAGGGCTAGCAGGAGTACGGTCTTGAGCGAAAGAGGCTTTAAGTCAGCCGACTGAAGCGACTAAAACGGGGCTCCCTTATGGGCTCTGAGGACCGTGGATAGGTCCCAGGCAGGTATAGAGGGAGGTTAAGGCGGGTTAAGCCTCCTGGCCCCTTTAAGGAAGCGCACTACCAGGTCGTTCCTTCCCAAGGACTGGCCAGCCACAGGAGCATGGAAGGCTGCTATGGCCGTCACGTGTACTTTGAGCGTGGAGGGGGTCCAACCCGCATCCAGCAGCTCTTGAAGAAAAGAAAATACCAGTGGTACATCACATAAGTAGGGGTCAAGGTTCCGAGCTGTACACCAGCCGGTAAACACTGACTATTTAAGGGCATAGAAGCGTCTCGTTGACGGCGCTCTAGCCTCAGTGATAGTGCTTAGAACTTTTTCCGGTAGGTTCCCGGATGCCCTTTGAGGAGCCATACATGAAGGGCCCACAAGTCGAAGCGGGGATGCCAGACTGTCCCTTTCGCCTGCTGGGTGCCAGACTGTCCCTTTGAGGTTCTTCCTCAACGGTATCGGCCAGGGAGCTGCATCGAGCAGCTACACCAACTAGGGGAACCATGTCTGGGACCGCAAGAAAGGGGCTATTAGGAGGACTGCACACTTGTTCTCCCTGATCCGCTCGATGACTTGAGGGAGCATCCAGACCAGAGGGAATGCGTAAAGAGGGAGGCTGGGCCACTTGTGGGAATATTGGAAATATTGGAAAATGAGAGTTGTCTTCTGAGGCGAAGAGGTCTACCTCTGCCCTGCCGAAGACACTCCAGATCAGACGAACTGTCTGAGGGTGGAGAGTCCATTCCCCGGGGGAACGTTGTCTCGAGATAGCATGTCTGCACCCTGGTTCAGTATGCCCGGTATATGCGCTGCCCTTAGTGAGCGCAGGTTGGAGTGAGCCCATTAAAGGAGCTGTTTGGCCATGATGTACAGGTTGTGCGACCTCAGGCAACCCTGACGATTTATGTATGACACCACTGCCATGTTGTCCGTCCGGACCAAGACGTGGTATCCCGCCAGGTGTGGGAGGAAGGTTTTCAGGGCTAGAAAGACCGCTCTCATTTTGAGGCAGTTGATATGTAGGCGCTTCTCCCCGAAATCAACCAGAGGCCAGAGGTTGGCCTGCCCTCGTACAGAGCCCCCCAACCTAGGTTGGAGGCATCCGTTAAAATTACTTCCTCCTCGAGACTAGACCCATGCTTACACCAGATTTGTACCAGCTGGTGATTTTCCAAGGGGCCAGGGCTTTGATACAGCCATGGTCCACCCTGAGGTGCAGGTGGCCTGATCGCCACACGAGCTGGGACTCTGGGTTTCAGCCAATGCTGAAGGGGACACATATGCAGTAGACCTAGCTGGAGTACTGACGATGCTGAGGCCATTAGGCCCAGTGCCCTTTGAAACGTTCTGAGGGGTCTGAGAGAACCCACTCTGAATGAAGCAGCTAGCTGCTGGATGGAGAGAGTGCGCGGTCTGGCGTGAGCCAAGCTCTCATCTGGACAGAGTTGATAACTGTTCCCAGGAAGGTTATACGCTGGCTGGGGGACAGTACACTCTTGCAAAAATTGATCCTGAGCCCAAGGCATTCTAGATGCCTGAGGAGCCAGGATCAGTGGGCTTGTAACTCGGATTTGGGCTTGTCAGCCCGAATGGTTGGACTGTGTACTGATAAGTCTGCCCCTCTAAGGCGAATCTCAATAATGGCCTGTGATGGGGAGCTATCTGGAGATGAAAGTAAGCATTTTTCAAACCTTCCAATCGCCTGGACGGTGGTCTTAGTGGCACACAGAGCTAGATTGGTGGCACTGCGCAGCTCCCTAAAGGCCTCGGGGTCTGGTCCAAACTCGTCCATGGAGCGGAGGAGTTTGGCCTGGAAAACCTGGAGGACCGCCATGGTGTGCAGGGCCAATGCAGCTTGGCCAGTGGAGGTGTAAGCTCGGCTGGCGATAGCTGAGGTGGTTCTGCAGGGTTTAGATGGGTGAGCCGCCTTGGATCTCCATCCAATAGTGGAGGATGGGCAAAGGTGCGTGGCCACCGCTTCTTCCAGAGGGGGCAGCTTCTTGTACCCTTTCTCCTCAGCGCCGACAATGGTAGAGAGCGTTGTGGAGGTAGATGTCTTCAGGCAGGCCGAGTAGGGGGTTCTTGGTGAGTTCATCGTGGACCTCAGGGAAGAACGGCACTGGTCTTTGGACGAGTGGCCTGCTGGCACCCCGGCAGGAACCACTCGTCAAGCCGGCTCTTGGTGGGCTCCTCAGAAGAAGACCACTCGAGACCGAGGTCTTCAACAACCCTCGTGAGGACGCGGAGAAGCTCAGCGTCCAAGTTCGCTCTGGCGCCACTTCCGCTGGACTGAGATAGGGGGGCGGGGTCAGCGACTGAGTTCGACCACTCCTCGCCCTCGGATACAGCCAATGAAAGGCTGTCATTGCCTTTCTCCTCCGATCCACCGAATTAGACGAGACCGGCCGCTTGCAGAGAGGGGCGCTGGTCCGTCTGGGTGAATAACACCGGTGAAGGGGTCTCCTGTGGAGAGAGCGAGGCATGCGGGGACGGCGTGGGCTCGGTTGTCTTGACTTGCTCAGGCATCCTCTGGCCGAGGAGGGCGGGAAACGGGAGGGCGCGAGGGGCGGGGCCACCTTCTGAGAAAAAGGCTAGCCGCGAGTGCAGGGTCCAGATCTCAGGAGGAAACACACTCACTGTGTCCATCCGCGTCATGCAGAAGGGCTCTGCATGAAGCACAGTCTGGAGGCAGCATTTGAAACAACGCCATTGAAATTTGCTCTTTTAACAGAGTGTCGTTTTAAAAGGATATTAGCGGTTTTCGCCGGATGGGCGCAGGAGAACAGCGAATCAGAAGAGGCGGCGTCAGGAGGCCGCCGTCCACTGAACTGCTATGCAGAGTCGCTCATTCCAGGGGCTCGGGCTCGTCGACGGCAAAGGCTTCAGCAGGAGAATCAATAAAGAGAGTTCGCTGAAGGAGATTAGGAGACAGGACAAACCACATCTTATATTTCAAAAGAGATCTGTGCATTAGTATGAATGCAGCTTATTAGATCTCCCGCTATCTATGATGTTATCAGTATTAATCCAACAAAAGTGAAGCTGAGAAAAAAAAATTCACTCACAGCTCTTGAACGGAATATGTTCAAGCAGTCTACTTTTAGTCTGAAATACTTAAAGCACTTTTATTGCTAGTAGTATTTTTTTGTGTGTTCCTCTGTTATTTACTAGCTTTTAAGTTTTGAAGCTATATTAGATTATAGCCTATTTAAAAATGTTAACGTGTGGCGAGCAGGTCGAGGCCGGTGGCGTGATTAATGATGAACTTGTTCTCTATTAATAAGATTAATTAATAAGAAAAAAAAAGTAGATCAAGAATCGTTTTGGTATCGGATCATGACTCCAGAATCGGATCGGATCGTGAGGTGCCTAAAGATTCCCACCGCTACTACACAATGATTTATTGCTTGTCTTTGTTGAATAATACAGAAGATTAAGAGCTTTAAAAAATAATCGCATATTAAATCGCAATCGCAATATTGGTAAAAAAAAAATATTACAATTAGATTATTTTCTAAAATCATTCAGCCCTACATGGAATGTTAAGGGATTAGGACACGTGGTAAAAAGGAAAAAAATACTGACTTGAAAAGCCACAGTTGCCATGCTTCAAGAAATGCATCTATCTGATAGTGAGCATCTGAAATTGAATCAGGATTGGGTGGGTCAAATATATTTTTCTTCATGTACAGCTAATCAAAGTAAAGGAGGTACGATAATTTTAATTATCAAACAATTGCTATTCATTCTTGAAAATAAAATTAGAGACCCAGAGGGTAGATTTATTTTGATCACTGGGCTAATATTTGGCCATCATTATTACTGTTAAATGTGTACGCACCAAATGAAGACTCTCCCAAATTCATCTCTTAAATGATTTTGATATTCAATGAACACTGCAAAGGACTATGAGTTTGCGCCAGAGACACTCTAGTCAATCCTAGATCCTCTTTGGTTCTTAAAAAACGATGCAAAGAGAGTGGTTTAATTGATAGCTGGAGAGAAATGAACCCTCTTAGTAAAGACTATACATTTTATTCCAATCCCATTGTTCGAACTCAAGAATTGATTATATTTTATCACAAATAATTCCTTTAATCTTACATCTTTTAGTCAAATTTGCTCAATTGTCATTTCAGATCATGCTCCGGTTCTGATACTGTAGATATTACATTAGGGCCTCTGACAACAAGAAGCAAGGCATGGAAACTGAATCGTTGTCAGACCCCAAAAAATGTGGGATGCAGCTACAATCCGGGATACATTAGCCTATTTCTTATACTGCTGCACATAAAAAGGCCCTGATATCTAAACACCAAGAACTGGAAAGAGAGATTAAAAGATTAGAGTATCTACATAGCACAACTCCCACTCAAACAAACTGGTCTGTTTTATGCTATGCTAGACCCAAACTCAATCTTGATCACACCAATCATATTAAAACATTTCTTTCCAAACAATATTATTATGAGCACCCAAACAAATCGAATTGACTTTTAACATGTCAGATAAAAAAATAATCATTCTGAGAGAACAATTTAGTCTCTAAAGATGTCAGATGGTATCACTACATATGATCCTGCACTTATAAACAATACATTTCAATTCTATTATGAATCTCTATATTATTCACAAAACAGTGCTTCACAATTAGAATTTGAAACTTTTTCTAATAATATTTCCCAGTTATTTCAGATGAAGACCGAGATTACCTTAAAGGAGTAGTTCACTTTATAATGAAAATTACCCCATGATTTACTCATCCTCGAGCCATCCTAGGTGTATGACTTTCTTCTTTGAGACTAATACAATCGGAGTTATATCAATAAACACCCTGACGCTTTATAATGGCAGTGGATTGCAATCATCAGTTTGAAGCTCAAAAAAGTGTATCCATCCACCATAAATGAACTCCACACGGCTCCGGGGGGTTAATGAAGGCCTTTTGAAGCAAATTGATGAGAAGAAAAATATTCATATTTAAAACTTTAAATATGAAAATATTTAAATATGAAATATGGATCGATTGCTCTGAGTGGTTTACGTCTGTAAGCTCTGTATTGCTTTCTGTTTTGAATCTTTACTTACTATCATTCTGTGTTGTTTAAATTGCTATTTATATCTTACTCATCACCACACATTAATCTGACATCGCTAGCTTCTATCTAAATCGTTAACACTAGCACAACACCCTAGTAATTTCGCTAGCCTGCACAACACGCTAGTAACTCGCTAGCCTGTTAATGTGCCATCCATGCCTGTCGTCTTTATTTATTTTTTATTTTTTTCTCTCGTGCGCTCGCGCCATCCGTGTCTGCGCTTTTTACGAATCCATCAAATAAATGTGGTAAGTATAGGATCAGTCAACAAACACGGTGAGTAATGTCTTCTCCTGTTATTGTCACTTGCACTTCATGTCACATGTATAGTATAGCCTTCTCTGTCAGCAATATAGGATTTACATGTGATAAATGCAGGGAGGTAGTCAGGCTGACGGAGAAGATTTCAGAACTAGAGACACGCATCCAAACTTTAATTGAGGATAGTAAGAGTGCAAGGGCTTTAGATACTGCTTTGGATGCGACTAGCTTAGTGAACTCTGTACATTGTTCGGTTCCGGCTGTAGAGCCCTTGCAGGGCAACTGAGACCGCTCTTCTGTTACGATAACAACATTAAACAGCTTCTCCCCTCTCAGTGAAACACCCACTGAGAATCCTGTTGAATGTGCCCTAGTTAATGGCGATTCTATTACACGGAACATGAAAACAGAGACACCAGCAACCATAGTCACATGTTTGCCGGGAGCCAGAGCGCCTGACATCAAAGCAAATTTATATGTGCTGGCTAATGCTAATCGTAAATTCTCTAAGATTATTACTCACGTCGGCACTAATGATGTTCGACTTCGCCAGTCGGAGATCACCAAAATTAACATTTAAGAGGTGTGTGAACTCGCAAGTATGATGTCAGGCACTGTTAATTTGCTCTGGCCCCCTTCCTGTTTGCAGGAGTGATGAGATACTTAGTAGACTGTGCTCACTCAATGGCTGGCTGTCTAAGTGGTGTCCGCAAAATAATATAGAATTCATAGACAATTGGAAAAGTTTTTTGGGGCAGACTTGACCTGTTGAAAAGAGATGGTATTCATCCCTCCTGGGATGGTGCTGCTCTTCTCTCTAGTAATATGGCACATAGTCTTAGAGCTCAAACATGACAATCTGGGGTTCACATCAGGAAGCAGACAGACTAAACCGACCGTCTGCTAGCTGTCTCACGTCACTGAGGTCTCTAAAGTCTCGTTGTTGGATGATGGCGCCGATGAGTTGGCAGCCTGTAGCGTGCAGCTCTGTGTAGCATTGTGTTTTTAGGTGTTTGTTTTGTTTTAAAGTGCTTTTAAGTATTTTTATTTTTTATTTATTTATTATAATTAGCGTCGGATTCATGAGGATAATTAATTAATTGATTGTTGATATGGACTTGATATCGGAAAAGTTTATGCGGGCAGAGGACTGTAACATTAGCCGAGAGACACCAGCTTTTGTATACACCCGGCGAGAACTACTAGACCTGGTACACGGTTCAAAATTCGGGATTAAACATGATATCCCGAAGGAAATATTACGGAGGAGACACCGTGGAATTAGAGCAGGGGTAAAGAGAAATAAGAAGGCTAGAGAAAGAGTGTGGAAAGAAACCTTTAAACCAGCCCTACCATCTATCACCATGGGAAATGTTTGCTGTCTGACCAACAAGCTTGAAAAACTAGAGACTCTTGTCAGGAGCCAGAAAATGTATCGGGAGAGCACTCTGATATGTCTGACTGAGTCGTGGCTGACGGACAATATCCCTGATCCCTTGACCAGCTTCACCGGCTTCAGGACGATACGAGCGGATAGGAACGCCGAATCGAGCGGTAAGCATAAAGGAGGGGGCTTATTTTGCTCATCAATAACAAGTGGTGTAATCCCAATCATGCTACTATTAAAGAACAGTTATGTAACAAGGATATTGAACTATTGGGAGTGAGTTTAAGACCTTATTACCTGCCGAGGGAGTTCACAGTGGTGATCGCCGTTGTTGTTTATATCCCTCCATCTGCCAATGCGGAGGTGGCCTGTGACATAGTGCATTCTGTTGTCGCGCGACTCCAGGCGAAGTATGCAAACGCGTTCATTTTTCTCTCTGGTGATTATAACCATGTATCCCTTTCTAAGACCCTGCCAACATTTAAGCAGTTTGTTGATTGTACAACACAGGGAGATAAGATCCTGGATCTCTTGTATGCTAACGTGAAAAACGCATACAAATGTGTTGCACTGCCCCCTCTTGGCCGATCAGACCATGATATGGTACATCTTTCTCCCTCCTACTAGGGTTGTAACGGTATACCGGTATGGCGGTTTATTGCGATATTGACATGTACGATTATCATATTGTGCACATTTGCTTATCCGCGGTTTAAAAAAAAAAAAAAAAAAAAACAGAATTCACCCGCACTGCCCCGTGCAACTTCTTTCAGCTTGACTGCTTAGACTCCACCCATACCTGTACAGCGCTGAAAATGTCCGAGAAAGAGGCTGCGAATCTCTATCTCCCGCCGAAAAAATAAAATAAAATCTGCAGTATGGGAATATTTTGGATATCCGAAAAACGATCGTGGTGTTGTCCTTGAAGATGGATATCCAGTTTGCAAGATATGTGGACGAAGAGTGGCTGCAAAAGGAGGAAACACGTCGAACATGTTCTCCCATATTCGGGAACACCATCCCTCCGTGAAGATAAAGGTAATTCATAACCTTTATAACTTAAGGCCATATTATTTCTGTCATGCTAAGGGAATCCGGGTCTGTCAAAAAGACGCACACCAGTCTTTTTGCGTTACAATACAGATGCCACGTAAAATGTGAGATTTGATAGATACTAGATGGATGAATAAATCAAAATATAGCTGTGCAGTAAATCAAATCGCGATGTGCGTGTCTGTGAATATACAGCGCAAAAAGACTGGTGTGCGACCCCCTTAATTCTATATTCAGCGTGTCTCTGTATGAATGAGCAGCGCCGTTTCGTCTAGTAGATCTAGTACACACTCAAGTACGCATGATGCTCATGGTTTTTAAAGCATCTGATTCTGCTGTCTCACCCACTATGTGAAGACGTGAACACGTGAACATATCCAGACAGAGAACACTTAATGAGCATTTTATAATTGTTTTTTAAAAGAATAATCATCAAATACACTGACTGAAACTCATAGGTGTTCAGTACAACCTGTAAAAAAAAGTTTGGTTTAGCCTGAAGAAATAATGACTAAATTATATTACTATTGTGTATAGTTTTTTTGTCCATGTTTTAATTTAGTAAACCTCTCTTGTGTAGACAAACAAAAGTTGTTACATTTTATCTGATTGCATTTTCAAAAATACATTTTGTATTCAATCACAGAATTCAGACCAGTTATATCAGACAACCCATAATTTCTGAGGAAATAAATATACATTTCATAAAGACTCTATTGTTCTTAAATAATAATTAATAAAAAAAAAAAAAATTAATACAATTTATTAGACATGTTTCAGTATTTTAAAATTTTGAATTAGTTTGCCCCATCCAAGTTCTTTAAATTTCCTATTTAAATCTATGTTGTTGGTTTATTATGTGTGTATATGTAGTTACATGCTAATTGTTTACATGCTAATAATGTTCATAATTCTGTTAATTCTTTAGGGTCAAACTAGGTAGATTCATACTTCCATAAAGTTTTCTTATTTTCATAAAAAAAAGTTTGTTACAATAAACCATGTTCAACCAAAAACCATATCTGTTTTTATTCATTTAAGGGTCATTGTAGCTGATGATGATTATAATAATAATGATAGTTTAATATCGTATAGCGTGAAACCGTGATATTTTCTGAGACGATTATCATACCGTGAAAATCTCATACCGTTACAACCCTACCTCCTACACGCCAGTTGTTAAGAGGCAGCCTGTCATTAACAGAACACTAAAATACTGGTCTCCTGAGAGAGAAGAAGCCTTAATGTGCTGTTTTGAAGCAACATGCTGGGATGTTTTCTGTGAGGACTATGGGGATGACATTGATGGATTAACAGATTGCATCACCCATTATATTAAATTCTGTAATGATGACATCATGCCCTCCAGAGAAATTTGCTGTTTCCCCAATAACAAACCATGGGTAACTAGCAGTTTGAAGGTACTGTTAAATGAAAAGAAAAGGCTTTCAGAGAGGGTGATAGGGAAAAGGTCAAAGAAATCCAAAAAGTACTGAGGGTGAAGATTAAGGAGGGGAGAGAAGCATACAGGTGCAAATTAGAACAACAATTGCAGCAGGATGGAGTGAAGCAGGTCTGGGCTGGCATGAGGAAGATCACAGGTATGAAGCAGAAGGGGGGTTCGCTACTTGATGGTGACCAGGACCTGGCTGACGATCTGAATAGATTCTTTAATAGATTCGATAACCCAATGCCACATCAGACCGCCACACCTGGTCTGCCGCTGCCTGGTGTTGTTTCCCTTCCCTCACACATCCCATCCATGACATCATCTCCCCTTTATTCCATCAGTGACATCATAACCTCCCAAAAGACCTCTCTCTACTCCAACTTTTCTCTAACTGTACCAACGGTGTTAAATCAATCTCAGGTCAAGGGTGAACTGGACCGTCTGAAGCTGGGAAAAGCAGTGGGGCCTGATGATATTGGGCCCAGACTGTTGAGGACATGTTCTACCCAGTTGAGTGGTATTTTTACATACCTGTTTAATCTAATTCTGCACCTACAAAAGGTCCCGAAACTGTGGAAAACATCTTGTTTGATTCCAATTCCAAAGAAGAGATATCCATCTAACCATAACGATTACAGACCTGTAGCACTCACCTCACATATCATGAAGACGTTCGAGAGACAGGTCCTTTCTTACATCAAGGCCTGTATGTCAAACTACGTGGATCCGTTGCAGTTTGCATACCAGTCCAACATGGGTGTGGATGATACCCTTATTTACATGCTACAAAGAACTCATGCACATCTGGACACCCCTGATGCATCTGTGAGATTCACGTTTTTCGACTTCTCAAGCGCCTTCAATACGATCCAGCCCCGACTGTTGTGTGAGAAGATGAGGAGGATGCAGCTGGATTCAACATTGGTCCAGTGGTGTATGAACTATTTATCCAGTAGACCACAGTACGTGCGTCTGCAGAATAGTGTCTCTAATACTATTCTGAGTAATACGGGGGTGCCGCAAGGAACCGTGCTGGCCCCGTTACTGTTTACTATCTATACAGCAGACTTCCAGTACAATAGTGGCAGTTGCTTCCTCCAGAAATTTTCAGACGATACGGTCGTTGTTGGCCTAATTAAAGGAGGTGAGGAGGAGGAGTACAGGAGAAATATTAAGGAGTTTGTGGGTTGGAGCGACCACAACCATCTCCAACTTAACATCTTAAAAATAAAGGAGATGGTTGTGGATTTTAGGAGGAGGAAGAAGACACCGTTAACCCCAATCGCCATCCAGGGCAATGAAGTGGAGATGGTCTCCAGTCACAGATATCTCGGTGTTCAGCTTGATGATAAGCTGGACTGGAAGAGCCACATGGAGACAGTGTATAAGAAGGGCCAAAGCCGACTTTATTTTCTAAGAAGGCTTAGGTCATTTAACATCTGCCGTCCTCTACTGTGTAACGTCTATCAGACAGTGGTGGCAAGTGCTCTGTTCTTTGCTGTGGTGTGCTGGGGAGAGGGTGCTCGCATGGGAGATCTAAATCGAGTCAACAAATTGATAAAGAAAGCAGGCTCGGTTGTGGGGACTGAATTTGATATGATCCAGCACGTGGCTGAGAAAAGAATACTCTCTAAGCTAAAATCAATCATGGACAATCCCTTACATCCAATCCATGCTCTTGGGGTGATCAACAAGAGCACCTTCAGCCATAGATTGATCGCACCAAAGTGCAAGTCTGAACGTACCAGGAAGTCCTTTGTACCAGCGGCCATCAGAATGTTTAATGTGAATGTCACATGTTACTGAATATACTATATTAATTCTGTTATTGAATATCCTGTTCTGATATGCGTCTGTTACTGAATATTCTATATAGGTATTAATTTTTTATTTTTTTTTTTGTATTATGTATTATTATTGAGTGTTAAAGCTGCCTTGACAATATAATTTCCTGCAAAGGATCAATAATGTATCAATCAATCAATCAATCAGGTCTGATAAATCCCATCACATAGAGACTCTTTCACCTAGATATCATAATATAAAGACTGTGTCTGTTCCCCGAATTAGGTATACAAAAAACTCCTAAACCCATTTAAGGGTAAAAATTTAATTGATGTTCAACAAATAAAAAGCAGACATAATACGGATGAACAAATGATAAAGCTCGGGTTGCTGAATATTCGATCCCTTACTTCACAAGCACTTATTGTTAATGATATGATCACAGATTATATCCTAGATGTGCTGTGTTTGACAGAAACCTGGCTAAAACCAGACAATTACATTACCTTAAATGAGTCCACCCCGCAAGATTACAGTTATAAACATGAGCTTCGCCTGAAAGGCAAAGGGGGAGGTGTTGCTGTAATTTATAGTAATATCTTCAGAATTACTGAGAAGTAGGGCTGGGCGATATGGCCAAAAATAATTATCACGATAATTTTTTTTATATCAGTCGATATCGATAATTATCACGATAAATGTCAAATCTTATTTCTTTCAAGTTTAAAGGCAGATTTTTGCTCCTAAGTGAAAGTTGTAGAAACCAGAGCATTAATTGTGGTTTTAAACTACTCTTTATTGTCAGAACATATCATGACAAACACTTGCCAAACAGGTGAACATTTCACAAATCTGAGGTAGATCATTTGAACATTTGTCATTTTTCCTTAACAAAATAAATATCTGAATAGAAAAATATATTTCTTAGTTTCTGCATGTGCTAATGGGGGATATTGTTTCAAGTCTTGAAACAGGTTTGTGTTGTCTGACTTTGATGGCACGTATATTCAGCACAGTTTGCAGTGCAGGCTGCAATATTAATACTACATGTTTTGTCTCGAAACGCATATTTAACAGTGAGTTGACAGTAAATCTGCATCCTAACTCAAGCTAATACTATGTTAAATTTATGTTCATTAATAAAAACAGTAACATCTGTTAAAAAAAAATTAACAACCACATTTTTATTTGGTAAAATGTAATATTCTGACTGTTTGAGTTTTATTGAAATTAACCATTGGTCATCCAGTAGGCTATCATGCATTTAGATCATAACCACAGATAAAACCAGACATAGCCAATAGCACCTCACTATCATGGCAAAATGTAACTTTATGTTTTCTATGGTAGTATGAAAAACAGTAGCATAAATACATTATTAAATACTGTAATTATATTCCATTAGTCATTTAATACATTGTATACATTAATAATATAATACAATTCCATATGTATATCCCACATTTCATGGTGCAGTTAATATTACTAGGCTAACGTTACAGTAAATCCATGGTAAATGGATTCAGTATCAATTCAGATTCTGGCTGTATCGTTTCACACAGTGTTTCTCCTGTTTGTCGGCGCTGTTTCATCTACCTTTAAACTGGTTTAAATCACTGAGGCATTTGTGTTCTTCGCTGAATTCAAGCGCTTCTCACTGGATCTCGTGACTGAGACCGATCAGAGTAAACGTGTCTGCTCTGCTCTAGTGAGTAAGCTCCATAGGTGAGCTCGCGCTGCCTTTTGGACTTTGAGCCGCGCGAATAAATGGTCCGTGAGGCGCGTGGTTCAAATGAGTTTCGTTCCGCTTTTGGCGCATAAACATTATCGAACATTTATCGACCTCTTGATATCGTTTTATCGAGAAAAATTATATCGCGATAATTATCGTTTTATCGCCCAGCCCTACTGAGAAGTCTAGTTTTAAATATAATTCTTTTGAAGTGTTGGTGCTTAATGTAACACTATCTAGTGTAAATGATAAATCACGTTTGAGATTTGTGCTGGCTACTGTATACAGGCCACCAGTGTACCATACAGACTTTATCAAAGAATTTGCTGATTTTCTATCAGAGTTAGTACTGGCTGCAGATAAAGTCCTAATTGGTGGTGATTTCAATATACATGTAGATAACAAAAAAGATGTATTAGGATTGGCATTTAAAGACATTCTGAACTCTATTGGAGTTAGACAGCACGTGTCAGGATCTACTCATTGTCGTAATCATACTCTAGATCTAATATTATTGCATGGAATCAATGTTGATGCCGTTGAAATTCTACAGCAGTGCGATGACATCTCAGATCATTATCTAGTCTCGTGTATACTTCATTTAGCCAAGGCTGCTAAAAGCCGACTCCATGTTACAAATATGTCAGACATATCACTTCTGCCAATAAAGATCGCTTTATTAATAATATTCCAGACCAGTTTAATCTCCTCGGCATCCCAGATAGCTTAGAAGAACTCGATATTGCGAAAGAAACTTTTGGCTCTCTCTTTTCCTGCACTTTAGACACAGTTGCTCTTTTGCGCTTAAAGAAGATTAAAGAAAATAGTCCAACGCATGGTACAATGAGCATACTCAGGCCCTTAAAAGACAAGTTCGGTATTTTACACTTAAAGCCCTGTTTTAAGATAGTTTCTGATGAAATAGAACGGTTAAGATTGAAATTTGGACAAATGCTGCTGTCCCGAGAATTTTAGGTTTCTGTGTTAGCACCCCCCACCTCCACAATGGTTTCATATGGGCACTGGAACAATATAATTAATAAAACGCATCAAACTTTAGTTTACAAAGACGTGAAACTCACCAGAGTGGTCTGGGGTGTTCACTGATATGCTCACACAAAAATCGCTGCAAAATATCTCAAAATTCCGGCCAGTTGATATCCGCTACAGTAAAAGACCTGGGTGTTACATTAGACTGCAAACTGTCTTTTGAAAAGCATATTTCATATGTTACAAAAACTGCCTTTTTCCACCTTAGAAACATTGCTAAGCTACGTAATATGCTATCAGTCTCTGATGCAGAAAAGTTAGTTCATGCATTCATGACCCTCGAGACTAGATTACTGTAATGCTTTATTAGCTGGTTGTCCTGCATCTTCAAACAAGCTACAGTTAGTCCAAAATGCAGCCGCTAAAGTTCTTACTAGATCAAGAAAATATGATCATATAACACCGATTTTATCATCACTTCATTGGTTACCTATAAAGTTCCGTATTAAATACAAGGTATTGCTTTTGACTTATAAAGCTCTAAATGGTTTAGCTCCAGTCTATTTAACGGATCTTCTATCGCCTTACAATCCATCGCGCTCTTTAAGATCACTAGATTCGAGGCTTCTGGTCATTTCTAGGATATCCAGATCCACCAAAGGAGGCAGAGCATTTTCACATTTAGCTCCGAAGCTCTGGAATAGCCTTCCTGATATTGTTCGTAGCTCAGACTCGCTCTCCCAGTTTAAAACTAGACTAAAGATGCATCTATTTAGCCAGGCATTCATATACATTTTTTATCTTACAGTTACTGTAAATTCGGCCTCTAGTTGATAAACGCCAGAGGAGAACTGGCCCCCGACTGAGCCTGGGTTCTCTCAAGGTTTTTTTTCTCCATTGGGTCATCTGATGGGGTGTTAGGACACCATTAGGTCACTGGATGGAGTTTTTCGGTTCCTTGCCACTGTTGCCTTTGGCTTGCTCAGTTGGGGATATTCAAATTAATTAACCAATCATACCATTGATCAGCTCTACCAAACTTGGATGTCTTTTTTCCAGTAATAAACAAACATTGTTAAGTTGTTTTGATTGATACTGTGAAGCAGCTTTGATACAATCTGTATTGTGAAAAGCGCTATATAAATATATTTGACTTGACTTGACTTGATAATACCTAGAATAATAAAATTGACTGCTGGCGGTAGATCCTTTTCCTATTTAGCACCTAAACTTTGGAAAAGTCTTCCTTACATTGTCCCGGAAGCAGACACACTCTGTCAGTTTAAATCTAGATTAAAAGCACATCTCTTCAACCTGGCATACACATAGAACACTATACATTCCTATTATTCAAATCAGTTAAATGATTATTAGGCTGCATAAATAAGGTCAGCCGGAACCGGGAACACTTCCTATAACACCTGATGTACTCGCTACATCATAAAAAGAATGGCATCTATGCTAATTTTAGTCTTTATGTTTATTCCGAGGTTTACTGTAATCAGCTGGATCTGGGCCGTATCCAGATCAGATGGTGGACCTGAGCCAAACATGACCACAATGCATCCCTGAAGTGTCAGCAGAGCTTGTGTCAACTAGACTCTCCCCTGTGAAGGCCTTATCGACACGACAGCCATCGGCACTGATCCTCAACAAACTCTTCCTCATACGCGCGTGATGACTCCGATCTTCAACCAGATGAACTGCATAATATAATGTCCGATCCAATCTGACGTCTGACCTGTAATGCTGCCTGAATTATAATCATACACTGTTCGTTTGTTGGCCAGAGGAGAACTGGCCCCCCAACTGAGCCTGGTTTCTCCCAAGGTTTTTTTTCTCCATTCCGTCACCTGATGGAGTTTTGGTCCCTTGCCACTGTCGCCTTTTTTGCCTTTGTCGCCATTGGCTTTTGGCTTGCTTAGTTGGGGACATTTAATTTTATATTAAAACAATATTATTACAACATTATTTTCCTGTTATCTCTGTAAAGCTGCTTTGAAACAATCTGCATTGTAAAAAGCACTATATAAATAAAGGTGACTTGACTTGACGACTTTATAAAGTAAAATAACTAGCTTCCTGCCAAACGAATATTCGGTTTCGACTTAAGTCTAAAGTACAACTTATGCGAGTAATTCGTTGTACTGCTGATATTTACGCTATGCCATGATGCACTACGCTACTTCTGACGTCATAAGTTGCGTAAGTTGCACTTTAGACACAAGTAGACTGCATATGGCCGTATGGCCGGAAGCTAGAATTTTACTTTGTAATGTGTTAAATATAAATATTTTTCTTACACAAACTCATTGCTTTGCTTCAGAAGGCCTTCAAACTAATTGTTGCAATCCACGGCCATTATAAACCTCGGAAGCGTCAGAGTGTTTATTAATATAACTTTGATTGTATTCCTTTGAAAGAAGAAAGTCATACACCTAAGGATGGCTTGAGGGTGAGTAAATCATGGGCTAATTTTCATTTTAACGTGAACTACTCCTTCATCTAAGCCTATAACTTGAGAAGAGGTCCTGATGGTTTCCCCCCCGGAATTTTATAAATCATTTTGGCCTAAGCTCTGTAATATTTGGATGCCTGCTTTACAAGCCATTTTAGATCAAGGTACAATAACTGAAACATGGAAACGACACATATCTGCCTAATAATTAAGAAGGACAAAGACCCACAAGACTGTGCATCATATAGGCCAATAAGTCTTCTTAATACAGACACTAAAATACTGGCTAAAGTTCTGGCATGTAGGTTGGAAAGTATTTTTCCTAAGATAGTTAAACCAGACCAGACACAGGGCTCAACAATAAGGACTGCACGATGGCCCGGGGCCAGCATAAAAAAGACGCTCGAGGGCCAGTGCTGCCTCGTCACTAAAGTTTAGAATTTGCCTGCGACCGTTTTACAATATGAGTGCATATGCGATCTTAGAATCAAGAAACAGCTTGTGTTTTAAGCCTTTTTAAACGTTATTTGATGTCACGAACATCATAATTGTTATGCTTTTTGGTTTCTCTTACCTTATTGGATGTTGTTAGCACTGTTGCTTACGCCACCTGGTAACAACCAGTACAGCAAAGAGACGGCAACATGGCAGCACCTTCAAATTATGAGGCAAAAAGAAAACGTCTGTTTTTAATATCTTGGAAGCAGACATTTACATGGGTACAACACGACGGAAAAAATTATTTGATGTTTTGCTCAGTTTGCCATCAGTTTCCAGGAAAAGCAGACAAGTCGGGAGCCTTTTTTGTTGGAACAAGCAATTACCTTGAAGCTCATGATAAAAGCCGACAGCACATAGCGTGCATGGTGGCTAAAAGGCTTGCCGATAACCCTTCCTCTGGTCCACTGAACTTGACGGCGAGACGTATAAATGAAAATAATTATAAGCGCATCGAGAGGCTCATCAACACATGATTCATACATCCTCAAGAACGAACAGCCCAGAGTACTGACTTGTTGATATTGGATCTCAGTACCACAAAGATGTTGCATGTCGGAGGTAAGCAATATTTAGTATTACAACACTGTCAGTGTCATTAACCCTTTCACACGTAAGTTTAAAATATTCTAACTGACCCCCCAGCGTGAGTTTTTCAAGGCGACCGTTATTTAGAACTTGTCACTTTAATGTTTCCATGGTGACACAGCGCAACCATAACACAGCGCTGAATTAATGATGATCTGCTTTTATGTAATTTTTCCTTTTTTATTAAAAATATACACAAATGTATTAGCTATAACATGAAACACTGATATTCCGATTGTCAAATATGTGCAAGTGGATGTGTTTTGTTGTTTAAACACCTTTATAACGATCGCATTAGTTGAGCTGTATGCGCAATGGGCGGCGCCATGTTAGTTTGTTTCACAGTTCAGAGAATTGGATCTGTTGGATTTACAACACGTCAATTCCTCCACTTCTCACGAAATACATGAAAGTAAGTGGCCGGTGAACTGGGAGAAGAATAGGGTAAAATGTAAAGCTACTTACACAATGTGTATCTGATATGAATGACAGTGTCGTCTTATTATAATGGAAAGGATTATTATTGCCGCTTCCTTAGACATCAGTGTGTATTTTACAAACTCAAAATCATTGTTTTGCTAGTAGGGGGAGAGTGGGGTGATTTGTGCCAGGGGGGAAGTTGATCCACCCCTTGTTTATGGAAAACCATAGAAGAAATTGGTCATGTGACCACATCATTTTGAAAAGCCATCCATTTTACTTATCCTCTAAAGAAGAGAGACACATGACATGAGATGTAAGCACATTTTAGCTAAAAAAAATGTTTTTTTCCTTCCTCCTCAAAGTAAAATTTCTATGATTAAGGTTTTTTGATTGTAGTGTCTGAACAATTATTGACAAGTTTGAAAACATTTCACACATGTTTTAGGGCTTTAGCAGGCTACACAATGAGTCTATAGAGTTAGTATGATGTTAGCTCTTAACTGCTGGATCATGCTAGTTTTTCCAAACTTGTGGGTCTGGGGTGATTTGTGCCAAAGGGCCTGGGTTAAGTTGTGCCAGTGGCACCCCCATTTATAATTATTTTCAACATATTATTAATTTGTAATTGTACATTGTACTCTTACATTTTAGCGCTTAAACTATGTGACATTCTTAAATTTAGACCAAAACTTGGTGGTACAGGCAGAAGGGAGCAGAAGTTTATATTCCCCTGCAGCATTGGCAAGTGGGATGTTAAGTAGTAGGCCAGATCCAGACCACCTAGACCTACATACTCACAGGGGATAATCTGGAGATGTGAGGAGATGGGCATGCCTCATCAGTGTTTGATTTAGGCCTACCTGCCATTTGTTTAATTTAGCCAACACTGATTTCAGTTTTGTATCTATTGCCAAAGCCTTCATTCACAAATATCATATATTGTGTATTTAAGTGGACTTATTCCAACAGTTTAATAGGGTGACAATATCCAAATAAACCTTAAATTAGTAATTTTGTATTGAATTTGTCTTGCTTTCATATAGCATTACAGTTCATAACATTAAAATGTTCTGTTTTACTTCAGAAATCACTGGCACAATTTACCCCAACGTATTCCCCCAAAAGGCACAACTTACCCCGCACCAGGGGCAAGTTGTGCCACGAGACCACTTTTTTCCCAAAAGCTATATTTCTGAAACAATTTATTTAAGACACAAAGTTATTGTTCTCAGGGATGCACCACATCCTGAAATATATGTACATCCTTAAGTTGAAGGCATTACTGTCATGGCCTCACTTTAAAGTCACTTTGAGTAAAAACTGGCACAACTCACCCCACTTTCCCTTATGTGTATTTAAGTGTCTGAAACCTAAAATAAACATTATGTGGTTGAAAACACTCAATAGTTGTGATATATGACAGCACTGAGTGCGTCTGTCTCTGGCTCAGCGCCAGTCAACGCGCGAAAGCACGTTTGAATTTAGCAGTTGATCAGGTGATGCACTGACCGTTCTAATCACATCGGTGTGGTCGTACGCTCCAGGGACCAGCCAAGACTGGTCACACCGGTGTTAATTGTTAATTCTCTCCCTTTAAGTGTTAAGTTGACTGTGTGTGACGTTTTAAGTTGCGTTGTACGCAAATAACGTAGCGCAGCGTTCTCAGTACGCATGGACTCAGTGTAATTGCCGATTCACTAAGCTACTTCAGTTGAGAGATCGTATCGCGTGAACACATTCACATGTTCAATGTTTATGTGCAAGATAAAGTTTGTGACAAAGTAAGTTTTCCTTTTTATGTATATTGTTAATAACACAGATTGTCACTGTATCCCAACTGCGCTAAGTTAGACCATGTTTGTGATGTAGTTGATGTGTGGCGATCTTTCTAAGTGTAATTTGATCCTGCTTAACGAGCAAATTAGCCCGCTAGCATCGCGGCTCGTATTGTTCATGTTTAGTTATTACCTTTAAGTGCATTTCTCTGTGGTATAATATCCTTCACTGGTTGTAAATTATTACTGCCTGCATTAATGAGACTGTTTCATTGCACTATGCAGTTTGTTACTGTATGTAGACTCATACTAATATATTTCTACATTTATATTTTCATATATCAGTGCACTTTACAGATGTTTATATTTGGGTTTGCAATCTCTTAAGTTGTTGAATATGCTTAGACAGTGAGTATTTATTTCTGTTATATTATTTATTTCAGAAACTACCTCAAATAGACTGTTATGTGTATGGTCACTCTTGTACAATAAACGGCTAAACTCTCTGATGACTCCGACTCCCTGACCAGAGTTCTGCAGCGGTCAATAATATTATCCACCAGTTTTCAGTGGGGCAATCCCCAACAAATGGTCCTTCGAGCCGGAGCTATTGACTACTGCAGTGATGTCATCGGAAGAGCGATCAACCTCTCTCCCTCATGCTGAGACGTCAGACAGACCCTCACGGCATCGTCGCACACCCAAGCATCTGGAGGAGTATCTCCTTGACTACAGCCATCACCGACATGCACTTTCCTCCCCACCTACAGCAGAGGTGCCAGCGGAGCAGAGAGGAGCAGCAGCCGCAGTGGGCATAATTAGTCAATCACGGCCAGCCTCCAGCCAGGGTGAGCATCCAGCCACAAGCTCCACAGACTTATTAAGTATGAGTTCACTGAGGGAATTAATGAAGTCTATCTCCGAGAAGGAAAGAGATGAGGCTGCTGATATGGCTGCGCTTCAGAGCAAACTCAAGCAGTATGAAAAACGACAGCATCGGCGTCAGGAGCTGATGAAACATATCACATCATTCCTGAGGGAAGAAGGGGATGAAGAGGTGCAAAGTGTAAAGCCTGCCACACCACTGACGAGATCACCTCCAGAAAACTCACCTCATCAGACCCCTTTATCAAGTCATTCCTCCTATTCATCACAGTCACCTGACATTGAGTTACATACCGAAGAACAAAGACATGTGAGTGCCACACAAATAAATGTAAGCACACCTACTGCAGAGGCAGAGCACTTTAACCCTGTTTTTTTTTTATTTGTACTCGCCAATGTTTTCTGGTACGTTACCTGTTGCTGTGCGCCAACACCAAGATGCTACAAGAGCAGAGACTTTGCCACTACTGCTAAATACACAGTTTTGCCCTTATGACGATGCTGGAACGGTATTTCAGCCTCAGGTGCAGCCACAGCTAGTAGCTCCCATGCCAACTTACCAGCATCCCAGAGTGCCTTAAATCTATACAACAGTGGTACCTTCTCCACGACAACCTGTCGCGGCTCCACCTGCATCCAGTTTTTCAGTTCCTCACTATACTACAATGCCTCCAGTAGCGACCCGAATACTTGATGCCTCACCGCCCTTTGCATGCTGCCCCCCAGCCAAAGATTCCTGATTTAGTAAATGACAACGAGAGGGAATTCGCTAACCTGAAGTTAGCACTGGGCAATCTTCTGGAACCTCATACAGAGCTAGACGAGAAATACAAGTACCACATCTTGCTGGAATACCTTAAACTGCCTGAGGCACAAATGATTGGCCAGTCGTGCCGCCATCATCCATACCCGTACTCTGCAGCTATGCAAGCTCTTCAGTTACAATATGGCCAACCCCATCAGCTAGCGCAGAGCGAAATAGCAGCAATCCTCACAGCACCAGAGGTGAAACCAAACGATGCTCGCAGTTTCCAGAGTTTCGCTCTCCGTGTCCACCTCTTAGTGAGCATGCTGTTATCGTTGGAGGGACCCAGAGGGATGGAGTTGAACTGCTGCTCGCATGTGGATCGTTTGGTTAGTAAGCTGCCAAAGTACTTGCGAGATGGTTTCATAGAGTTTCTCCAGCTACAAGGGAAGCTCAACTCCCCCAGCATTAACCCGTACAACCTACAAGACTTCGCAGGGTGGCTCAACGTCAAAGCTCAGCAACAGAGATTGTCTAGTAGGTTAGTGCAACGCTACCAGTATGAAAGGGATCCCAGCGGTCCAAAGGAGAAGAGTGCAGCTAAACAAAAAAGCCAAAGTACAGCCTTGTATCATGGTGCAGCACCCATTGAGGATAAAGCATCTCCCAGTCCTAAGGTGTCTTGGAAGAAGACCCCCCTCAAAGTCAACTGCCTTTTCTGTGGCAGCAAAGACCACTACATCACTCGATGCAGCAGTATTAAAGAACAGTCAGTGGCTGATCTTTGTAAGTGGATTTCAGAGGGGACCCGCTGCTGGAAATGTGCCCGTTCCCATGCGCCTGAGACATGTAATCTGAAGAAACCCTGCAGTGACTGTGGTGGTATTCACCTTCAAGTGCTTCATGGCGTGGCCCGAAGGCATGCAACCGATACATCATCAGCTACCTCGGAGAGCCACATCTACCTTCTGCCATCCTTTGCATCAGGCAGAGTCCTTCTGAAAGTTGTGCCTGTGCTGTTGCACCACAAATCAAAGACAATAGAGACTTATGCTATATTAGATGACGGAGCACAGCGCACCATGATCCTACCTACTGCTGTCCAGCAGCTCCAGCTTAAAGGTGAACCTGAGACTCTAGCCCTTCGTACAGTCCGACCAGACACTACTCACCTCAATGGCTCAAAGGTCACCTTTGATATCTCTCCAAGAGGTAACCCAGAGAAACGCTATCAAGTGTTTGGAGCATTCACAGCTTCTGGCATTGATCTGGTGGAACAGTCATACCCAGTTCAGACTCTTCAGAGACGGTATGCACATCTAAGAGGAGTTCCGTTACAGCCATTTCACAAGGTACGTCCATTGGTGCTCATAGGTTCAGACCAAGTTCACCTTATTACTGCTAAGGAGCCTATTCGTCAAGGCACCAAAGGGGGACCCGTGGCAGTTTGTACAGTTCTCGGCTGGGCACTTCAAGGGGCGGAAATGAGTACCACAGGCCAAGAACCAGTGCAGCAATGTTTCCTTATCTCCACTGACCACCCAGATGATCTTCTCTACAGAAATGTGGAGAGGTTATGGCAACTGGATGTGCTGCCCTTTCGTAACGTGAAACTGGTTGTCCGGTCTAGGCAAGACAAAGAGGCTATGCAGTTGCTTGAGTCTCAAACGCAGCGAGTCAATGTCAAGGGAGTACAGCGTTACGCCACCCCTCTTCTGTGGAACCCAAGTGCTCCAGAACTTAAGGGCTCCATGCAATCTGTCCTTGCAAATCTGAGGAGCACTGAAAGGAGACTCCAGAAGGACCCTGAAAAGGCTTCAATCTATTCAGGAGAGATTGCCAAACTCATCGAGGCAGGTTACGTAGTCAAGCTCAACCAAATAGAAGCGACACAAACAGAGGCATGGTACCTGCCCCATCATCTCGTGAGTCATAACAATAAGCAGCGACTGGTGTTCGACTGTTCTTTCAGATACCATGGCCTGTCCCTGAACGATCAGCTCCTCCCAGGTCCTACACTTGGACCATTGCTGGTAGGAGTACTCCTGAGATTCAGACAGCATCCTGTAGCAGTAAGCTCAGATATCAAGGGCATGTTCCATCAGGTGCGTCTATTGCCGAAAGACAGGCCCTTTCTCCGTTTCATTTGGAGAGATCTGCAGAGTGAAAACCCTCCAGATGTATACGAGTGGCAGGTTCTGCCATTCGGCACAACAAGCAGTCCATGCTGTGCCATCTTTGCTCTGCAACACCATACTTGCAATTACGAAGCCAAATATCCAGGGCTACAACAGCTATTCCACCAAAGCTTCTACGTGGATAACTGCCTGACAAGCTTCCCTACTATCCCAGCAGCCAAGCAAACTGTGGATCAGTTACGCAGCATGTTAGCAGAAGGAGGGTTCGACCTCAGACAGTGGGCTAGCAGTCATCCAGTGGTGGTAGCTCATCTTCCGATGGAAGCCCGGTCATCAGCCACAGAGCAGTGGTTAGTGCAAAACCGCGTTGATCTTATGGAGCCCACATTAGGCCTCAGGTGGAATTGTGCAGCTGATACCCTTGGCTACCATTATCGGCTCATTGAGCATGCAGAACTGACGATGAGAGCTGCTTACCAGGTGTTGGCGTCCCAATATGATCCACTGGGGTTCAGACTACCATTTACCACCAGAGCAAAGGTGATCATCCAACAGTTGTGGGCTAAAAAGAGAGACTGGGATGACCCAGATCTACCACCAAACCTTCAGGCTGCCTGGACCAACTGGGAAAGCGAGCTTAAACAACTCACTGCAGTTTCCATTCCTCGCTGTTACACGCCAGCCTCCACAACTGCTGCAGAACAGCACAGGTCACTTCATGTGTTTTGCGACGCCTCTGAGAGAGCGTACGGGGCAGTGGCATATTTGGCCGTTCAAACCAGCTGTGACATTCATGTTTCCTTCATAATGGCCAGATCACGGGTTGCTCCTAAGAGACAGCAGTCTATACCTCGCCTGGAGCTCTGCGCTGCCTTAGCTGGAGCTCAGCTGGCCAAACTGGTGAGGGATGAGCTGACACTCTCCATCAATCAGACAATTCTGTGGACAGACTCCATGACTGTGCTAGAGTGGATCCAGTCAGACTCCTGCCGGTACAAGGTGTTCGTTGGGACACGAGTCACAGAGATCCAAGAATTAACAGACCACAGCTCATGGAGGTATGTTAATACGCAGGATAACCCCGCTGATGACATAACGAGAGGTAAAACCCTCCAAAGTTTTGGCCGAGCCCAGTCGATGGAGTCAAGGGCCTCCATTCTTGAAACAGAGCCCAGAGCACTGGCCTAAAAGACCTGAAGTTGCACAGTCAGAAGTAGAATCCGAATTGAAAGGCCTAATCTGCTACTCCGTAATGGCGGTTGAAACAGAGTCCAACCTACCCAATGTTACGCAATTCAAGACCTGGCGAGAGTTAGTGGGGGCAACTCTACAAGCCTGTCAAGGGGCAGCCGCATCGAACAGTGTGATAATGACTAACAGAGAGGCGGAAGCTGTCCTGCTGAGGGCATGTCAAGCTCAGAGCTTCCCGGAAGAGGTAGCTGCCCTTCAGGCACAGAAATTGATTCCCGTGCACAGTCGATCAGTCAACCTCGCTCCAGAGTGGGACCCCCTGACCAACATGATACGAGTTGGGGGGCGTCTAAGAAGGCTTGCAAACTCAGACCCAGAACAAATTCACCCCATTGTACTGGACCCAAAACACGCAGTAACAAAGCTCCTTATTCAAGAATTTGATGAGCGTCTATTACATCCGGGAGCTGAAAGCGTCTACGCTGAGATACGAAGGCAGTACTGGATTCTCAGAGGACGGCAGGCTATCAAGCACCATCAGCTCCATTGTCAGCCCTGTCAGCGTTGGAGAGCGCAGCCAAAGGTACCTCAAATGGCAGATTTGCCACCAGAACGCCTCCGTCTGCTCTGTCCACCCTTTTATTTAACGGGTGTTGACTGCTTTGGCCCATACCTGGTCAAAATAGGAAGGCGGAATGAGAAACGCTAGGGCCTGATCTTCAAATGTCTCACAACCAGGGCAGTTCACATCGAGCTTCTTAATTCGATGGATGTTGATGCCTTCCTCCTTGCACTCCGCCGGCTCATAGCCAGAAGAGGTCAACCCCGCGAGATTCATTCAGATTGTGGCACCAACTTCCGCGGGGCAGAAAGAGAGCTACGGGAAGCCTTCTTTAGCATGGAGTCAGAACTCCAAACCCATCTGACAAACCATCAAATTGATTTCAAGTTCAATCCGCCCAGCGCTCCTCATTTTGGCGGAATGTGGGAGCGTGAAGTCCGCTCTATAAAGAATGCTCTCCTGGTAGCCGTTGGTAACCAATCAGTCACCGAGGATGTTCTGTCCACAATCCTAGTGGAAGTGGAGGGGATCCTCAATTCGAAACCTCTGGGATATGCCTCAACAGATGTCGCCGACATCGATCCAATTACTCCTAACCTTCTCCTAATGGGGCGGCGGGATGCATCTCTCCCTCAGGTGGCATATGCTCCAGGAGACATGGGGCGGCGGAGGTGGCGTCACTGTCAAAACATGGCGGACCAATTCTGGTTACAGTTCACCAGAAACTACTTGCCTACACTTCAGACCAGGCAGAAGTGGCATAAAGCTTCAGGAAACCTGGAGGTCGACTCTGTTGTACTGATTGTGGATCCGCAACTCCCGAGAGCTCAGTGGCCCATAGGCAGAGTTCGGAAGACATTGCCCAGCAGTGATGGATGTGTGCGAACTGTTGAAGTTGTCATTGACGGTAAAGCTTACATTAGACCAGTTGCACGCTTGATACAGTTGCCTGCCCTAGAAGGTAACACTAAAGACAGTTAGAGAATTCTCTTAATAACCCATTTGCTGCTCAATTGTGGGGGCGGCTGTTGTGAATTCTCTCCCTTTAAGTGTTAAGTTGACTGTGTGTGACGTTTTAAGTTGCGTTGTACGCAAATAACGTAGAGCAGCGTTCTCAGTACGCACGGACTCAGTGTAATTGCCGATTCACTAAGCTACTTCAGTTGAGAGATCGTATCACGTGAACTCATTCACATGTTCAATGTTTATGTGCAAGATAAAGTTTGTGACAAAGTAAGTTTTCCTTTTTATGTATATTGTTAATAACACAGATTGTCACTGTATCCCAACTGCGCTAAGTTAGACCATGTTTGTTATGTAGTTGATGTGTGGCGATCTTTCTAAGTGTAATTTGATCCTGCTTAACGAGCAAATTAGCCCGCTAGCATCGCGGCTCGTATTGTTCCTGTTTAGTTATTTCCTTTAAGTGCATTTCTCCGTGGTATAATATCCTTCACTGGTTGTAAATTATTACTGCCTGTATTAATGAGACTGTTTCATTGCACTATGCAGTTTGTTACTGTATGTAGACTCATACTAATATATTTCTACATTTATATTTTCATATATCAGTGCACTTTACAGATGTTTATATTTGGGTTTCCAATCTCTTAAGTTGTTGAATATGCTTAGACAGTGAGTATTTATTTCTGTTATATTATTTATTTCAGAAACTACCTCAAATACACTGTTATGTGTATGGTCACTCTTGTACAATAAACGGCTAAACTCTCTGATGACTCCGACTCCCTGACCAGAGTTCTGCAGCGGTCAATAATATTATCCACCAGTTTTCAGTGGGGCAATCCCCAACAAGCTTCATTCATTTTTATACGATTTCTATGCCAGAACTTTGCAATTTGTGTGTAATAAGAGAGCCTCAGACCATTTACATAAAGGCTTGCCACAGTACAAGGAACGATATAATAGCCATATATAATGTAAAGTCGTTTTTTAAAAAAATCTGTAAAATTCAAAGATTGAAATCAGATTTTTATACATTATTTTTAGACTATTGTACAAAAATTGAGCCCATAGCACCACCTAGCTTCCAAACAGCGGCAAGTCTAGTTTGGATAATTTAACGAAATTACAAATAATTACAATGTCAGCTAAGTAATCCACCTTTTGTTTAATAATTTAGAACTGCATTAAAATATCTGCACGTTTTCCATACTGCTATTTGTTTGTATTAGCTACATTTTCAATTATCCCAAACAATTTTTAAATTTCCAGATGTTATTTTTAAGGGTCTTTGGGAAGATGTCCTAAATTACATTAAGGCAGTCCACTTCATTAGTGTGCTGGCAGATTCTTCTACAGATTCATGTGTAAGAGTTGGAGGGTGTGTATGTTCGAATCCTCCACAAAGGTATTCCCAGAAACATCTTCATTGGAGTGGAAGAACCTCCAAATGCCACTGCACCTGGACACTACACTGCCATCAAATATGGTAAAAACATATATTGCAAAAAAATGTGTTGTAATGATGCAATGTAAATAATTGGCCTCTTTTCTTGATTCAGCTCTTCAGAAAGCAGATATTCTTGACTGGAAAAAAAAACGGTTGGTTGGATTTGGTTCAGATGGTGCAGCTGTTATGGTGGGGAAGCATGGAGGTGTTGCAAAATTGCTGAGGCAGGATGTTCTGCACCTTATTAATATCCACGGTTTAGGTCATGGATTAGAGCTGGCTGCTCTTGATACAATCAATGCCCATGAAAAACTTAAGAGAGTAAGTAACTTAATTTTAGTCTAATTTTGTTAAATCTTTCTCTTATATCAATTGACTCTGACTTACAAATATTACATATTGCAGGTGACAGATATGCTGAAAGGGCTATATAAGCAGTATCATTATTCTCCAAAAGCTTGGAGAGAGTTAAAGGAGGTGGGGAATATGCTTGAACAAAAGGTATCGAAGCCCATCAATTTAGAAGGAACAAGGTGGCTACCCCACATGGAGAGAGCTCTTAACACAGTGATGAAAAACTACAGAGTAGTGTTGACACACATGGAGAACACAGTAGCAACAAGGCAAGTCTTATTAACATGCATAATGTAAAGAGTAAATAATTATACTAAATGGACAGTAGAACAAAAATTTAACATTCTGATCTATTCCTATTGGTTGTATGATTTTAAATTATGCGAGTTTGTCAGCATGTCAAATGATTTTCAATTTATCAAATTATAATACTTTTTTTTTTCATTGCTTTTTCTTACCCTTCCTCTCTAGATCTGCAAGTGCTGACATGATTGGTCACACCAAACATTGCCTTTTAGTATTGTAGTTTAGGTTAAATGTCACGGGCCAGTCACTTTCTGCAGCTTTAGTCTCAAATTCCAGGAGAATTTCCTGACCCTCCCACAGGCTTTTGCAAGCTTTTGAGGAAGCAGAACTTACACTTGTCAGCATGCAAACAACACCAGGGGAGAAGCTTGAGCTATTTCTTATTATTAATTTCTTAGAGTGAAAACAGAGCTCCTGAGTGTAGTGGTGGCCAGCCTGCAGAGGTGGTTTAAATGTGTTGAATCAGAGAAAGTCCTCCATGCAGCATGCTGCATCCTGAATCCAAGAGAGTGGCCAAAGGGTGCAGAAGGATTAGCTAGCTTTGGAAGCAAAGAGCTCCTGTTGCTAACAAACCTAAAGTCCTTTGAAGTCCTAAAGTTTTGCTAAAGTCCTGGACCATATGAGCTGTGACCACGACACTGCTCAACACATGGAGTGGCTAAGGTGCTTATAAAATCTTTACTTCCAGGCCTGCAGGTAGATGCCTGGAAAGATTTCTTCATAGATGACCACCGTGAAAATGAATACAGAAACCTCTTGCTGATTGTTAAACTGTTACTAGTATTACCTCTTTCTATGGCTGCTTGTGAGAGGGGCTTCAGATCAATGAAACAAATTTAAAATAACTGAAGAAGCAGCCTCTCAGTCCTCACTCCACAAACTCCTATTCATCAACGATGAATATTCATCAGCATTGAAGGCCCTGAGTTGGACAGTTTCAGTGGCCAGAGGGTTGTTGAAAGGTGCCACGACCAACCAGGCCAATAGAAAAAAATATTTATTGTTGAGCCCTGGTTACAGCACTGATGATATACACAGACTCTTAACTGTTAATTTTAACTTTGTTCAAAAGGACAGGCAAGATACTTGTTGCAGACTTGTTATCTCCCTTGATGCTGAAAAAGTTCTGACAAAGTTGAGTGGGACATGTTTGCAACTTTTGGGAAATTTTACCTAGGGGATAGTTTTATTAGATGGGTGGAGTTGCTTTTCTCTAATCCACAGGCCTGCTTCTCTAAGGCCACAGTGGTTGCGAATGGTCTCACTCCAACTCCATTGTGCATAGGGAAAGGTACAAGGCAGGGTTGCCCACTTTCACCTTTGCTCTTCACTCTAGTCATTGAACCCCTAGCACAGGGGTAAGCAAGTTAAGGGTCCTAGAAGTTAAGTTAAGAACCTAGTTCGGTCCTAGAGAGCTGCTGTCCTGCAGAGTTTAGCTGCAACCCTGTAAAAAAACCTCACCTGCCTATAGCCTTAGTAATCCTGAAGACAATGATTAGCTTGTTCAGGTGTGTTTGATTAGGGTTGGTGCTAAACAGTGGCTCTCTAGGACCGAACTTGCCTAACTTATTAGACAGAACAAAAATGGCATAACAGTGGTAGGAGAAGATCATCAAGCATCATTATATGCTGATGACGTATTAATATTTATGTCTAAACCAGACCAGTCTATTCCTGTATTATTGGATTGTATTTCTTATTACAGTAGTCTCTCTGGCTATAAAAATGAATATCCTTCCCAAGCTTTTATATTTTTTTCAATCTATACAGTTATTTATAATTTTTTTATAAAAAGACATCAATAAACACCTTTCAAAGTTTATTTGGAACAAAAACATGCGGTGGATTAAAATTTCTAATGAAAAAAAAACTAATGAAAAAAAAACTAATGAAGCTAAAAGACAAAGGTGGGATTGGCTTGCCAAATCTTCGGTTATATTATTGGGCAGTCCAGATAAAAAATAGGATTAGTTGGTGCAGTATGAGTGTAGTTTTTTCCTAAGTGGAAAATATACATTTTGCTAAATATATTTGTTGTTAGACATTAAATGTGTCATGTGTACAATTTTAAAACCTACATTTAAGTGTATTGTTTTGATATAGCAGTAACTGTAACGTGATTATTGTAATGGAGCAATCAAACGTAGGCTAATATAATTAATTACTAAGCTCAGATGAGTGAATGCATGTTTCTCTTACCAGTTAACATTTAGTCTGCACTTTTGTTTTTATTCATTTGAATAAAAGAGAAATGCATGTTTCTCTTACCAGTTAACATTTAGTCTGCACTTTTGTTTTTATTCATTTTCATTTTTAGTTTAGTGAATTTCGGTTCATTTTCATTAATACCCACAAAATAACATCTAATAATACAGCTAATACTTCCCACATAATCATATATTGAATTATCGGCTTGGAATAATGAGTGCAAGACAACCACTTGGCCAAAAATGACATCCACACAATTCAGTATGTTTCGTTGCGTCTTGACAAATGATACAACTGGAACATAGAACACGTATCAGTTTTGCATTACAGGCACAACTTCACAACATGCATACAACATATCTATTATAAATATTATTTAATAAAAAGTAGGGATGCTCCGATCGATCGTCCACAGATCGGTATCGGCCGATAATCGTATTCTATGGCCCTGTCCCAAATGGAACCCTAAACCCTTGCAATGTTCCTCTAAGACCCCACTTTTGTGACATAATGGCACTATCGTGCGCATCTTGGCCGCCCTTCTGAAACATAAAACAACATGTGGACTTAACGGACATTGGCATGCGGCGACCATTGTAAGTCCACAAAACCATAAGTGCACATGAAGTATGCTTAAAAAGGTCCTAATCTTATGTGAAATGGTTTGTCTCTGCAAAGATTATTTTCACAAGGTCTGTGAGAAATGTGGGGAGTGAAGGTTCAGACTAGAAAATACTTTACAGTAGATATATTAGTTTGGAGTTTAAGTATACAAAAATCCGGCGAAACACGGAAGTAAAGCAGCGCCGCCATTACTGCGTGCCTTGCTACTAAGGAAGTAGCGTGTTGGTCCCGTAAGCGGCTGTTGCAGATGTTAGCTGTACGAATTTACTAAATTTTTAGTACGTATACTGTCCAGTGATGCCGGGAAGAGCGTGTTGTGTGGTTGGCTGTTTTAACAACAGCACAAAACTGCAGGCCTGGAATAAAACTGTTTGTGAAATTCACGAACCTTTGTTGCACATTGACTGCCCATGTTTACGGCCATACGGATTACACAGAGTTCCTGGTCGAGCGGAGGACCAAGATGTGCGTCTTTGTTTCTGTTTATGACATGACGATAGTTTTTCTCAAACGAAGTGGTTAAATGCTCACTAAATTACTTTAAGAGCTGATCTAGAGTCTGGAGAGGAAGTCCATGCAGTCGTGTCCTCTTATAGGCAAATAAACAGCTCGAGCGTCAGACGTGCTTCAGCGCGCGTTTGTGTGTTAAATGAAACTGCGCCGACTGCACCATTCATTCACACAGAACATGTATGATTCGTATTTAACAATGCGGGGAAACACTGAGTTATTAGTGACAGCGTTCGGTTTTATTGTTGTCTTCAATTAATACACGTGTTAATTACATTACACTTGGCTGACGCATTTTTACATTAATACATTATGTTGTCAATAAATTACCTTTATCGGTAAGTTTTGGCCACTGCTTGACATCATCTGCCCAATGTTCCCTTTCACCAGACATTTTCTTTCATGAGCAGGATCCGCTTTCATTGAAATGTCATTAGAGGGCACCGGCAAGTGTCACACTTCGCAGGCACGCAGTAATGGCAGCAAGCAAGATGGCGGCGCCCATAGAGTTCACGGCGGATTTGTTTATAACTGCATTTTAAAAAGAATAAATGTTATCTTTTGTAATGTATAAGGAAAGTGGGAAAATAAACATGTTATATTAAATAATTAATATAATCACAGATGTGCTTTCACATCTGTAGTTCGGTTCATTTGGTCCGGGCTAAGGGCGAAAAATTATACTTAGTATCATTTTCAGGCATTTTGGTTCCTTTTCACACCACACTGATTGCTCTGGTCCGAATCAGATGATGAGTTGATGACCAAAATGCAGTCATGTGACAACATACATCACTCTTTGGCCAGAGGTAACTGCACTTCCATTGGTCAGAATTAACGTGCGGGAAAATTCCAAAGCTCCCAGAAGTTAACAAAGAGGAGGAAAATCCTATGGGAAAATCCGTCAGACAGCTTTTTACTATGGAGAGACGACTGCGTGGGCAGATTGTATCCTTGATCATAGTGTATTATATAGTTTGTCTACATCACTTTAGTGTGCGAACAATAACATTTGAGAATGAAGCGAGGATGCGGCTTGAAAATAATGTTAATATTTGAAATAACTCCACGTTTGTCCGCGAGCTGCCATGCTAGTGCAAACTGTCAACAAACATTAGTCCTCATCCCATAATACATAGCGCAGCTGACTACGGCAGCTGGTTTAGTCCAAAAATGCGCAGTTCTTTGGCAGTTGGGTCCATAGACATAATAAATGGGTCAATGACGTGACGCTCATTTTTTTGTGTCCATATGGTTTAATTAAATTTAATAGGGTTAAAATTTCAAAATAAAATGGCAAATTACTTGCATACATTCTCTTTTTTGAGGACCAAGCCTAAAATTTCTGGTTTTAATTCATTTTGAGAGAATATTTGGGGGATGATTGCAAAAATGTCTATGTGGTGTAACCGTCAAAACTTTGTTCCAAATAATTGATCTTGTTTAAAAAAGGTGAAATTCTCAATAAAACACCATATCAGCTAGTTTGGCATAATCTTACATTAGAACTATTTAACAGTAAATAAAAGTAAATGGGACACCATTGTTCTGAATATTATAATTAATTTGTAGAATCATGTGAGTCAAGTCAAATTCCTGAAGTGTCAAGGTGGTGTAACCACCATTCAAGGAGTAATTATGTTAATATTATGTAAGAAAACCATGTGACATGAAATTATATCACTGAGACGAACCCCTGGTGAAACTAACTGCTGCATGCAAACGTTATTAACTCTCTTTAAAATGTGAAATAATTTGACAATTTTAGGGTATGGTCAGGTATTCTTAACTATATGTCAAATGGTATGACCCTGGGAATACATTGATAATTCATCATTATTATAAAAATGATTATTAACTTCAAAAATTACATTTTAAATATTACCACCAAGGCCACATGATTACATAGGTGTCCATGATAATGCCTGTCAAATTTGGTTTTAAACTGAAATGTCAAATGGTGTAACCGGTTGCACCTATTGACTCCTATTACAAGCCTTTCTGTTAGGGGCCAATTTAGTCAAATATCACTAGTTAAATTAAACATGTAAATTAAATAAAAAATGTAATATAAACTAACCTACTATTTGGAACTCTTTTCAAGTGTTCAATGTAACCTCGTTGGTTCTTGCGGAAGCTAAAACGTGCTGCCTAACACGAGAATGAACCTCATTGGTTCTTGCTGAAGCTCAAACGTGCTGCGTAACACGAGAATGAACCTCATTGGTTCTTGCTGAAGCTCAAACGTGTTGCGTAACACGAGAATGAACCTCATTGGGTTTTGCTGAAGTTCAAACGTGCTGCATAACACGAAAATTAACCTCATTGGTTCTTGCTGAAGCTTAAATGTGCTGCGTAACATGAGAATGAACCTCATTGGTTCTTGCGGAATTTCAAACGTGCTACGTAACACAAGAATGAACTTCACTGGTTCTTGCTGAAGCTTAAACGTGCTGCGTAACATGAGAATGAACTTCATTAGTTCCTTATCAGTTGCTCACGTTTGACGTAACGTCGACGTGACAACGTAATTGAGATCACTTCAGGGAGCCCTATCATCTTTGAGTGTCTACAGAACGAGCCAATGAATGTTGGCTTGCGTGAATCGCATCATGCGTCCCACCCCGGGTATAAACAGGAAGCAGGCGCACACACACACATTGTCTTTCACTTCGGAGCCGAGAGGTTATTTGACTTCATGAATGCTGCAAGAAGAGACTCTACAAGTTGGAAAACTCATCTCAACTTTGTTCCAGTGTTGGTGTGACGGCGCTATCAGCGGTGACCACTAGCATTACAGCCAACAACTGCTGTTTTCACAGCATTACACTGTGTGTGTGTATCGGTTCGGTGGTCGTTTCCTGAGTTTATACTCATCACAGCCATGGCTACCCCTGGGTGCCTCAGCAAAGAAAGAGTTTTATTTTCTCTTTTTTGTTTTCAACTAAAAGAGCAACACAACACCCTGCGTCCTTTTTTAGGATTTCATTCTGCTTGTGCGTTTCTGGATGTGGTCGTTCCCTGGTGCCAGCAGACGGCCACAATAGTTGCCTCTTGTGTTTGGGCATTCAGCACGCTGAGGCAGCTTTTGTGAATAGCTCATGTTCCCATTGCGGGAATATGACTATGGCAGCGTTGAGATCGAGACTCGCTTACCTCAAGGGAGGTGCAGTCCCCTCGCCTATGCCCTGATCTAGTGCTTATTCTGGACCTCAGGCCTACTTCGGTGCTTAGCCAGGGTGATCTGAGGGTTATCATGAGGGCTTCCCTGCCAAGGCAATCTCCATGGGCACCTCACGCCTCACTAACACTGCCGATGACGGAGCCTCCAAAAGAGCGTGCTGGTCCTTCACATGGGTGACCAGTCGTGTCTTTTGGAGCTCCTCCTGACGACCAGATGTCGGTTGCAGCATCGGGAGCCTCATCCTCTGGAGACGAGGATTCAGCTGCGATACCCCCTTCGGGGAGTGTAGCGTTGCCCGAGTCCGATCCAGAGTGGCCGGGCCGCCGAGAAGGTCGGGCTTGCGTGGAACCCTCCACCACGTCCCGAACCTTCTCGGTTGGACGATTGGTTTCTCGGGGCGGGCCGTGCTGGTTCTCACCGAGCCTACCCGGTACCATTCTTTCCGGAAGCGCCTGAGGAGCTCACTAGGACGTGGACGGCACCATATAGTGCCAGACACCGTCCTAGTGGCTCCTCCCTCCTCACCACCCTCGATGGCGGAGCGGCTAAGGGATATGTGGACCCTCCGTCCGCTCGTCGCCGAGGCCGACCTCCTGCGGCGTCCTCCGCTCCCGCTAAGCCTCAGCAGCAGCCTTCACCTGGGCCTCAGCTTGGAGCAAGCCATAGGAAGTCAGCCTCGCCAATCCAGTTGCTGCTAAACCAGGAGGCAAGCGGAGGTTCAAACGACCCTGAGACGGGCGACCCAGAGGTGGATCAGACTGCTCTTCAGAAGATGGTGGAAGGCAGGGCGGAGAATCTTTTGTTTCCTTTTGTTTTTGTTCTGCCACTGGCCCCACTGGGTCCCAGGAGGGCGCGCTTGGTGGTCGACGAAGCTATGCCTTGTCACCCTAGCTATGCCTTGTCACCCTCAGGCCCCTCTTTCATCACCAGCAAGCAGCAGTGGCTGTGTCCCGGACGCACTGCCGCCTCCGCACACTCACTCTGCCCACCAACGGAAGCAGGTACATGTTGCACCACACACTAAGACCCCACTCCGGGCCACTATGCCGTCTGAGTCGGGTCCCTGCATTCCGCCGTGCTGCCTCACCCCAGTTACGTCTGTGGTGCCGTTGGTCCCGCTTGCACGGTGTCTGGGAGCCTGGCTTGCGCTTCCCAGCCCGTCTCGCTGGCTCATCCGTACCATTGATTCTTGTTGAAGCTTAAACGTGCTGCCTAACACGAGAATGAACCTCATTGGTTCTTGCTGAAGCTTAAACGTGCTGCGTAACACGAGAATGAACCTCATTGGCTCTTGCTGAAGCTCAAACGTGCTGCGTAACACGAGAATGAACCTCATTGGTTCTTGCGGAAGCTCAAACATTTGAGTGACAATTTCTTAAAAAAACAATGGCCTTAGACTCTAGAAGCAACATGGTCAGGTGGTGTAACTGGTTTTTGTCAATTGGCGTAACCAGTATTTTTCATAAAAATATAATTATATACAGGAAAATGTATTTGGAATAAAATGTAATAATCTAGTTTAGTGCAATAGCATAGTTTTTAACAATTGTTACATAATTTGTCAAAGATTATTTAGAAAACAGAGGTGTTTTCAGCATATGTCCTGCCAAATATTGCAAAAACACATTAAAAAATTAATTTAGAGATAACTATTAAAATCTATTTTTGTGTGATATATTAAAATTAAGTATTTATTTCTATATGTACACTCACATGCCATCTAGGTGGATAAAATATTTAATATTTCTCATTCTTTGGCAGTTACACCATTTGACACATTCAGGTACATTCAGTCTTAACTTTCGTGAAAAATGGTGCAAATGTCATTTTTAATTACATAAAATCAACATAAATACACTATGTACATTTTAACATACCAGGGGCCTGTTTCAGAAAGGAGGTTAAGTGAAAACTCTGAGTATGTTAACCCTGAAATGAGGGAAACTCTGGGTTTTCTGTTTCAGAATGGGAGGTAAGTCAAACCTGAGAAAGCAGGGTAAGTCAAGCCCGTTTCTGAAAGAGAGGTAACTTATACACAGAGTCAGTTACCATGGTAACTTACTCTGTGAACCTAACCTGGTCAGGAGCAGGTTTACTTCCGTAAACCCAGAGTTTATTTCAGTCTCCTCCCCTTTTTTAAAGAGGAAGCGGTGTTTAAACACCTCATTCATTCTTTCGGTACATTTATCATTGCTATTTTTTTCCCCAATTTTTTTAATAAGATGAAGTCTATATAACTTCTTAACTGGCAACTGAAAATACAGTAGATTAGAGTACATCATGTAGTTCTAAACAAATTCTACAGAATTAAACTGTGGCATTCACTGAAAATCACTGAACTGTGTTCATCTGTGCACCAGAAGGTGATGGACCTTCCTCCTACTGTTCTTCCACACTCTGGGGACGGGGGAGAGATACGATTATCCGTTTATACTTAGATTCTATAGGCTACTCCACATAAATAATGTGAAGAAATGTGAATGTGTAGATCAGAGGTCTTCAATCCTGGTCCTGTAGGGCCGCTGTCCTGCAGAGTTTAGTTCCAACCCTAATCAAACACACCTGAATCAGCTCATCAAGCTCTTCAGGATCGCTTGAATATACAAAGGCAGGTGTGCTGAAGCAGGTTGGAACTAAACTCTGCAGGACAGTGGCCCTCCAGGAGCAGGATTGAAGACCTCTGGTGTAGATTGTTTGATGTGTAGACACATAATATTAACATTTCCTCTGTAGGCCTCTCTGTGGCAGCAGAAACTGTTTCTTCATCCCCATCGTCCTGTGAAGATGAGCATTTGGTTGAGCACATTTTATAATACTATTTGTCATAATTTCTGGTGTATTGAGTAGGCTACTTACAACTGTCTGGGGTTCTGTTGGGACAGGAGGCTCCAAAAGACAGATATTACCATCAGAATCTGTTGGGAGCAACAAAAAACCCAACCCAAAGTAAAATATATGGAAATATCAAAAACAGCCTATATAAAAACTAACACATATGTAGACCTCTCACATTTTATGAAGGTACTTCGGGAGTGACTGGCTCTGATGAAGTCCCTCCAGGAATTCCCTCAGCCATTGGCCTTCCAGCATTCAGGCTCAGGGCCATCTCCTCTGCATCTCCATCTCCTCTGCATCGCCATCTCCTCTGCATCTTCATCTCCATCTCCATCTTTGCAAGCCTCTTCCTTCTTTCTGTTGGCCGAGTAGAAGTCAAATGAGAATGAACATTTAATTGTGTTAATTAGACCTTTAAAAAATGCTGCTGCACTGCAAGACACTGAATGCTATTTAGTTATTTAATATGTCAAATGTTTGTAAAGTCAGGTAGCCTACATCCATTATATGCTCAAGCCTTACCTGATTGAATTATGTTTTTATATTTCATTTTCAGCTGCTGCCATGTTCTTTTAATGCCTGCAGGATTGCACCTACATGAAAATTAAAATTAGGTTGAATAACACACTGTTCTTCCAGTTTCACCTCTGATATTATAACAGTTGGGTAAGTTACTCTAAAATAGTTATTAATTACTAACTACAAATGACATCTTCAACAGTGTAATTAGATTAATGTAACAATTACTATCTCCAGAAAGTATTGGTCTACTTATTTCTAATTACTTTATGAATCCCATATCAACCACTTGAACACTACAAAAAGAGACAATAAACTGCACTTTTAATGCTTTCAAATTAACAATATACAATTGCATGAATCATTCTTGAATTGACCAAAGTGTGTAGAGAGAGAAGGTTACATTAAAAATATACCTTTTAAAAATGTTATGTTAAATCCACTATTGTTTTATACAGAATTGTTCTATATTCTATGCAGCATTTAATGCAATGACATCATATTTTACTTTATATTACAGAAGAATCCCTTTAATTAAATTACAGTATTTAGATTACTTGATAATTACACCCAACACTGTATAACAGTAATTAAAATGTAAACTTACGCATTGACTTGAGCAACTATTTTCTCCCAAACTAACTCTCTCGATCGCCGCTGCTGTCCTGTTGCTTAAAAAAAAATGTTTGCGTACTGCAGCTGGTGAGAAATATGCAGACCTCTTTTTGTCTGGCGCTGTTACCATGGTGACTCATAATATCTGCGCTCCATTGATAATGGCTTTTTATAGTTGTGGTGCACGCGCTTAACTCAGAGTCAGTCAACTTAGAGTTGATTGAACTTACTCATTTCAGCTGTTCTGAAACCGAAAACTCAGAGTTTCCCATCTCAGGGTAAGTCAACTCAGAGTTCAAGTTTTAACTCAGAGTTGGTTGAACCTCCTTATTGAAACAGGCACCTTGATGCATGCTTTTAAAACATGTTTTTACAAGATTTTCAAATTTCTCATCTTGACAACCCTTATTTGTCACTGAGCCAAATACATAGACGCCCTATTGGCCCCTGGAGCGTACGACAACGGCGCCGCCATATTGCGGAGGGCAACTTTCCCATACCTCTCATTACGGGAATTGAGAAAAATGCCTGCTTCCTGTGCTGCTTGGGGCTGTACAAATCGCCACACAATTGAAAACAGGTCTCGGGGAATTACCTTTCACAAACAAGACTGAACATTTTTTTCAGGTTGTATTTGGTCATTATATAATTAGTAATAGTAACGTACACCACGTACAAACCACTGAAATCGGTTGATAAATGTAAACGTTATTATTGTTTTTATCCCGGAAAACCGCAGCTCACCCCTTTACTTGCATTTGTTTACAGCGCAGTCTTGCCCTCAGCAAAATAGCGGACGAGTTGACGTATCGCAGCAACGCTCCAAAGCGGCCAATAGGGCGTCTATGTATATTTATTATGTCTATAGGCCTATTTCACAAAAATGGCCGCCAAGACTGGAAGTAGGGTAAACTCTTTTCCGGTGAAAACGCTAGCAGTTGCAGTCGGAGGACAAATGCGGAGACTAAAAGCGGTCCGTCCTGTTGCGTACCTTTTTATGTTTCAACCCAAAGAAGAAACAACCCTATTTATCACTTCACAGCTTTCCGTGTTTTCATGGAAAAACTGGGGAGAAGTTAAATCACGCCAGACACGTGTAAAGGAGGAAGCAGATGTTGAAATTGAGTGTTGATGCCGGGGTTCGGGAGTGATGCCCGGGTTCGGGAGTGATGTCCTGACAAAACATGTTTATATTGCACTTGATTGTTATCCGATTTGCACGTCATGCACTTTTATTTATTATTATTAACTGCTGGCAATTTAAAATTGTTTGTAGAAGTTGTTTTCTGTAACTTTCTTTCCCTTTTTTCCTGGGTGCGCTTTGCCAGGCCTACTGTTTACTTGTGCAAGCAAGGGCAGCTGGAACATTTACATTTACTTTCCAAACCGTTACATATAGTATTATAAATTCAGACGTTTGTGATGTACAAAAATAAACATATTAGAATAACTTTTAAAGTTGTGTAAACACGGAGCAGTTTTTCCCGTGAGTGGGACTGGAAAACCCGGAGTGGATAAGGAGCGGATGACAGCGGATGACAGCACGCTTAATGAACCTCATTTATCATTCTTGCGTAGAAACGGGCGTATATGTTGGCGTAAGATTATGCTTACACTCCTCTCACCGCCTGATTTATGAAGCTGTGCGTACCTTTGAAATCCAGGTGTACGCAATACCTGCCCTTGGTAAATGCCGCGGCTGAAAACGATCGTCATTAGAATAACACGCCCCTATATATTCAAGTATCCGCTTCCCCCACGCCCTCATTTTACGCCATGGACACACGGAAGACGGCAAAGAGGAGACACTTCTCCGACGTGGAGATCGAGACCATCACCATCATGAAAAATTATTATTAAATCAAACAACAATATTGTTGATGATAAATTCAAAGTTAATTGTATTTTTTTTCAAAACGCTATAAATCCATCCATTTTTACAACAAGAGAACATGCAACATATAATCAGGGACTCATACTATAAATGAATATAAATTAAATAAGTGCAACTGCATGAAATATTGTTGATGATAAATTCAAAGTTAATTGTATTTTTTTTTCAAAACGCTATAAATCCATCCATTTTTACAACAAGAGAACATGCAACATATAATCAGGGACTCATACTATAAATGAATATAAATTAAATAAGTGCAACTGCATGAAATAAATAAAAGCCAAACAAAATAAATAGTAAAATAAATTAAATAGTAAAAATAAAATAAATATTTCCAATGTCACGTTCCAATATTGTCCACCACATAAAACAAATAATTTAAAAATAACACACAAATACAGTCCTTAAATACAACAATGTTAAAAATACATTCAAATCATTTAGTAACACATTTAGGCTAATAGTCATTCGTGCCGAACTTGAAAAAAGAAATGATAACAATATTCAGGCCTACTATTAGGCTACGTGTTGTAGCCATTAACTAAGTGCATTTAGTTTCATATTTGTTAAAAAATTATAATGTTATTTTTTCCCCATCTATGTTGATTATGAAAAGTGAACATAGGCTAAGATAGGATGCGCAATATCGGGAGACATGCTCAGACATGATTTTGGCCACTTAATTAAGTTTTGTTTTGTAGAAAGCCTTTCTTTAAAGTGAATTTCGTTTTGTATTAAATTGTATCTTAATTTTAATATTTTTTTTCATCAACCAATTACCTGGATTTAATAAATAAGAAGCAAATAGCAGACAATATAATCATGAGTCATGACATGGAGGCGCGGGCGCGGTCCCTTGCATTGCACGTGAACTAGAGCACATCTCATCACAAATTAACCGAAACTCAGTATATGCCTCACAGACATGAGAAATATATCTATAAAGAAAGCTTGAAATGTCTTTAAACTAAACAATTATAAATGAAAAGAAATAGGCTACTCTCTCTATAGGCGCGTTCACTACGAGATGGTGATCATCAATTTCATCTTTGCAGACACAACACTAGTTTATTAATAGAAATAAAATACAAATTTATTTTTAAAAATGGCGTTTATCGCGTTTTGGAAAAGAGCTCCTCATATCTTTTAGTTTGTCAGTGCGTTTTGTGGTGTTAGGAATTGTTTTTCTGCGCATTTCCGCACTAACTCAAAACGTGCGTACATGTACACCACCTCCTGACCTGGCGTAGGATTTGAGCGTGCCGTACGCCAACGTCCATATTGATAAATATCAAAGTCACCATGGTTTTGGGTGTACGCTGGAAATTTGGTGTAAGCACTTTTGATAAATGAGGCTGCGTTCACACCGGACGCGAATAGCGCGTCAAATTCGCGCCTACCGCGTCTAGTTATACGCTTGACCACTTTGAATCCATTCGCGCGTCAAGAGGGAAATTGAAACGCGTAAAAAACAAAATTTACGCGCGTGACGCGCGTCGGAGGCGAAATCCGATTAAACTCCGGAGGCAAAACCCGTTGAAGGCCATCTTTTTACATGTTTTGATGTCCACATGTTCTTGTTCAAGAAATTACAGTGACTGTAGCATTTCTATCGTAAAGAGGTGGACAAATATTAAAGATTAATTTGTATTTACAACTTACCAGGTTGCACAATCTCCTCACGGACCCTCTTCCAAGCGAGGTCCTTTTTGTTCCTGTCTCTGTAAAAATATGAAGTGGAATCGTACAATTCTGGGTGACTGCTTACAGCAAGAATTAATTTTTCCTCCATAGCTGTCAGTGATTTTGGAATGAAAGATTCCGAGCGGGAGTTTACGTCACTTTACCTCCTGAGTGACAGCAGGCAGCTAGGCTCCTGATTGGTTAACGCGGCGCGAATTGACCAAAGTTCAGATTTTTCAACTCGGGCGACAGACGCGAATTTGCGTCAAACGCGTGAATGCACAAAATGCACCATTCGCGAGACCGCTCTGTATTTGCTCTGGAGAGCAGAACGGCGGTGTAGCGGTAATCGTCGCCGTATTTGTGTCCACCAGACCCTTCGAAGGCGAAGCCAGTGTGGCGAGTTTCACCATTGGCTCGCTCCAGGAGCTGCGCCTGGATGACGGCGGCTTTCAGCGGTACTTCCACCTGTCCCGCGCCCAGCTTGATGACCTGTTGTCCCGCATCGGAGCGAGGATCACCCTCCCCCTCATCCACCTAATCTGTCATTTATTTTTGTTTTGATGATAAATGGAGCCAGCCTCCAAAAGTGATTAATCTGTCCTGTGATTTTTTCTCTCTCTCACACAACACTGTCCAGACACGAATTTATGCAGTATGTTGGTTGTCTTTACATTATAATAATATTTCATATAATCTAGATATGGAATAAATAGCATTCAATACAAAATGAATATGTCTCATATATTGAAATCAAGTTTTATGTGATAAAATATTTGCTTTGTTGTGCATTAGGACCACATTCATATTACAAAATAATTTATTGAAGCATCCAGATACTTCACCACGTGACAGCAGCAAGCAGCTAGGCTCCTGATTGGTTAACGCGGCGCGAATTGACGCAGAAGTTAAGATTTTTCAACTCGGGCGGCAGACGCGAATTCGCGTCAAACGCGTGAATGCACAAATAGCACTAACTAAATCATTCGCGCGTAACGCCCCATACGCTCAATTCGCGCCATTCGCGTGAACTTGACGCGCGAATGAGGCGTATTCGCGTTTACCGCGCCGCGCTCTACGCCTCATTCGCCTCATATTATTCTGTATATTTTAAACCATTTATGCCTCTGAGCTGTTAAACCATTTCATATATTAATCATTCATATATAGGGAAATATATTTTCTTTTCATAAGGGGACCTCAGACATTAAAATATTATTTTGTAACATCATGATTTTTTTAAAAACGTCATATCACTCACTTCATTTATGTTTTTAGTCTAACCATTTTTTAATTATAGCAACGTTAGGTCAAATTCACTGTAAAGATGTACAATTCTTAGTTTCATTCATGGTGGTAACATAAAAAAATAGCCATAATCTAGTGGAAGACTGCTGCAATCTCCTGGACAAACTAACACTTAATAACATGAATTTGTAACAAAAGCCACTAGATTTCACTCATAGCCTACAATCAGACATCATTTCAATTTATTTATTTATATTTTTTATATAATATATATATATATATATATATATATATATATATATATATATATATATATAATATATATATTTTATATATTTATTTGTTTAGATATAGTAACGTTAAATGTGAGCTAAGTCATCAAGTGTCATGCCATTTAAATGAATGGATTATTTTTTTTTTAATGTAAGCAAACGTCAAGAATTTGTAACCTTTGTCCAATTTCAGCAATCTTTTCACAGCTCCCTGAAAACTATCAACAAAACGGACAACATCTGCTATTCTTACTTTTGTCAGATATATGAATGACTGAGAGAAAACAAGCTGTTCACAGCTTCGTAGCGGGTGGCGGCGCGACCAGAAGTCTTTTTGTCGTCTGTGTCACTCTGGCGTGATTTAACTTCTCCCCAGTTGTTCCATGGAAACCAGCAAAACACGGAAAGCTGTGAAGTGATAAATAGGGTTGTTTCTTCTTTGGGTTGAAACATAAAAAGGTACGCAACAGGACTGACCACTTTTAGTCTCCGCATTTGTTCTCCGACTGCAACTGCTAGCGCTTTCACCGGAAAAGAGTTTACCCTACTTCCGGTCTCGGTCGCCATTTTGTGAAATAGGCCTATTGTTGGGTCTGTTCGAGGTCGGATCACATTCTCATCACAAACAAACCGCTCCAGAGTTCATTTGAAACCTCCTCTTCGAGGAGGTCTCGGTACGCTTGTTTGGTCCGCACCCGAGTGCGATTGCAGCTTTCACAGCTGCCCGAATGAACCGCACCAAGGGGGAAAACGAACTCTAGTGCGATTCAACCGAACTAAATGAGGCAGGTGTGAAAGCGAGGGAGGATTTTTGGTATATCTGCTAATGTGCCTTAAAGAAAAATTTGAACAATATAGTTCAAATAATAATAATAATCCTGTCATTTACTCACCTTCATATCTCTCCAAACTGTCTGATGTTTTCATGCGTGAAACAAAGAGGGTTGAAGTGATAATTGACCCCATACACGCTCCAAAAAGCATACAAAGAGCATAAAAGTAGTCCGTATGATTTGTTTGCATCATTCTAAGTTCTCAGGTCATTCGAGCTTAATGAACAAATTTTAAGTTGTTATTTACTCCCTTTGTGGTGCACTGCTCATCAGAACGACCGTCTGTTGTTTAACTATAGCCTATGCGGAGTTCAAAAAAGTGCGCTCGACACCATAAGGAGAAAACGATAAAAAACTGATCACAAACCTCATTGGTTCTTTATCTGTATATTATTTGGAAAGGACGGAGTAAGGAATGTTTTGCAGTTCTGCACACTCGCCTCTTCTACGCCAGTACCAGTAAGAGAAGCTTGTGCATTTGTGAACTTGGAGATACGAACGATGAAAACGTAGGCCCGCTAGGAGGTTTCTTCCCTGTAAATAAAACGAGGTCAAAACGAGCTTGTCATAGTCTGAGACTAAAATAAAGGAAATTAATTTTTTATCTAATTGAATTACAATCTTTCTAATTGGTCCTACCGATACGTCTTCGCGTTTGGAACCTATTTGATTTCATACATTACATATTTCTGTTTAAAGGTGCAATGTGTAACAATTTTGAGTATCTATTAACAGAAATGCAATATGACATCCATAACTGTTTTCAGTGGTGTATAAAGAACTTACTTAATAAACTGTAATGTTTTTATTACCTTAGAATGAGACATTTATATCTACATAACCGCGGGCACCCCCTTCTATGAAGGTCGACATATTGTGACATCATGTTTCTACCGTAGCCGAACGCGAACAAACAGCGCTAAAGAGCGCGTTTCGTCACTACCTTGAAAGAGAAGCAGCAGAAAGCTAGAAGCTAGCCATAAACACCGTGAGTAGTGACTTTTCCCTTGTCAGTGGTGTAAAATATGTAGTTGGATTGTTTAATGTAACTTAGTTCTTCTCCCTCGCTGTGTTATGGCTTTGCTATGTGGGTATATATGTGCTGGTTATGTTCGTGAGACAGCTGATTAGTACTCTTGTCATTGACCGTAAAACAGTATGTTACAGGAATCACCAACCCGTCGATCGCGGTCGACAAGTCGATCTTTCAAGCATTTTAAGTCGATCGCGAAGAGTTTTCAAAATCAGAGAAAAAAAGCCTATTGTGTGTAGTAAATGGTGACTAGTTACAATCATGTCATTTTTGCCGCACGTACCTTTGGGCTCATGCTGACGCGTCGAGTTTAAACAAGACTTTACGCTTTAACCAGCTCAGCCACAGTAACAGCTCATATTAGCCAGCTAAACTTTTACTACCCTGTTAGAAAAAATATATAGTTGCTTGCATAGTTTCATATGGTTCTTCTCCCTCGCTGTATTATGGGTTTGCTATGTGGGGAGAAATGTTCTGGTTACGTTTGTGAGACAATCAGCTGATTACTATTATTATATTATATATTAAGACCCTTGATCCTCACCTGACTATGGCTTTGTAAACTTTATCCATGATGTGGTTTATAATGGACTGTGGTACAGAAACAGTGACAATGTTACACACTCTTGGCTTACTCCGGCTATTCTCTACTGTCTCAGACGACGATATGTTTGTCCAGTTTTAGCCACCGTAGCTTCTTCGAAAGGGAGGGGTGAGCAGTGGGCTGAGCCATTAGTGCAAATCGCAGCCGAACCGCTAGATGTCGCTACAAATCACACACTGCACCTTTAAGTTGCTTATAGACCCCTTTTCAGTTGGTAAATATGATGACGTTTTTATGTGGGCGGAGCTTAGGTGGAGGCAGAACGACCTCTCTGGCCACTTCACTAACGCTAGTTTGCAAGTTTTGTTAGCTTGTTTTTTAACAATGACGGGAGAAAATCAGATTTTATCTTAATGTGCAAGGTCACTCACTGTCTAGGACCGCGATTGTTATTTGCAAAAGTTAATTTTAACGGACGGAACCAGTTTGGCCGACCCATACACGCTCAGTCAATGGATGGACGATCTGACTGGATTAACGTTACCTCGGTTGTGTGGCCTGCCTTCTACACCTACCTGATAGAGAAACCGAGCGTAAAGACAAACTGAGGGCATATAAATCTTTAGATGCCTAACTATGTGATGAATGGTCTTGAGTTGTGGAAGCCAACGTTACATTGCGCGGTCCTGCCCAGCGCCAAGGCCAGAAGACAACAATGTAAAGAGTAACATTACAGTGCAATTTTAATGATGTGAATATTTTCTAGAAATTAAAATATTATGTATTAAAATTATATTAATTAACTATGTATTTGATTATTCTTTCTTACCAGGTTCTTCAAAAGTCTATCACAATCAATCACAACAATGTAGGCTATACAATCATAGATGATTCACAAAAAAAATCACAATAATTTAGAAAACATTATGCAATACAATTTCAAATTGGATCCTGTAGGTGATTCTTGCACCCAGAAACACAACAAGATGACATTTAATAATAATAATTTAAGATCCTTAAGTTATTATGTAGCCGAATCTGTGCTGGTTTGTATTGGCCGCCTCCAGTTTTCACTTTGTTTTGCCTCCAGCTAACGCCGTGACGTAATTGTGAAGTCAGCACAAAAGGGGTCTATAGAGCTGCCATGAGTTTGTTTCCCCCAGTAGAGGGACCTCCAATATTCTAAGCAGTTGTAATGCTCCACGCTGTTAAATATATTTTCACAGCAATCACATCTGGTGTAAAGTCAAAATTTAATCGTCAAGAGATCTCATCTCAGAACAAACAGTGAAAAGGCAAATTTCCAATCCCAAAAATTATCGGGAGCAACAAAATCTAACTCCTGCATTCAAATTATTATAATACTGTAAAGTTTCATGACATTCAGAACAGTGGCAAAATATTTTTACTCCAAACATGGATATATACTACAGAGACAGTACAACTTGACTCAAGTAGACAGAATTAATCTCAGACTGCACTGTGAAGAGTACACTTTTTTTTTTTAAAGAAAGAAATTGCCTTCACTTTGAGAGGAAGACTAGCCTACACTTATAAGCATGAATCAATGTGGACTAAATTATGAAATCAAAATGATGCCTTTTACATTACAAGGTCATCTGAGCGTTTGAAGTTATAGAACAAGAAACTACCGTAGAACGAGCCTTTCCCCGTTTTCTTTTTTTTCTCCATTTAATACTTATATCCATTCGAGTCACTGTTCTCTTCATCTTCCTCTGCCTCATCAGATCTCTCGGGGTCCTGAGAATCAGAACTTGTGTCTTTGGCATCTGTTGCAAATGGATCTTCTCCCTGTCAAATTAAAAGAGAAATAACTTCAAATATTCTTTAAAAAAATTAAAACCTCATTTTGTTTTTCAACATGTCACAAATGTTTGTTACCTTCGTGTACCTCTCATAGCGCACTTTCACATTATCATTATTTATTATGGCTTTGGCTGTGACCACGCTGTCTCTTTTTAACTGCTCCTTGTAAGCCTTTGAGGGGGGGAAACAAGATATATATGCTATTATAATATATACAACCCAAACAAACACACCCCTCACTTCATTGCTCCGCCCCAAAATGCACAAACATGCAATGCAAGAGTGGATGTCCCTTTATCATAACTGAAGCGAAGCAAAGTAATGATTCGCAAAACAATGCGAAGATAACAAACAACAAGGAGAACAAAAAAAGACACAACAGGACACAAAAGTATACAAGCAAAAGTTTGTTGTTAGCCACCAATAGCACACCAGCTCAAAACAAACAATGACACTCAAAACTGTCCTGCTACTATAGCTAACACTAGAACAACAGCATATCTTAGTTCTGTGAAACATAGCAAAAAACAATGTTACTCGTGAATGGAGCAGACGCAATGCAACCTCAGTGCCCATTTTCAGGCCTAGTGCTGGATTTCTAATATTAACGCGGGTCTAACAGCGCTTGCCTGATCACTCTTTTGTAGATCTAACTCTTCTTCTTTCCAGTGATATTCATCTGACCTTTTCTCTTTTGTAATGTTTCTCAGCCATCTCTCTTTCTACAGTCTTTCTTCAAACATCCCTCTTGCTCAGTCTCTCTCCTCCCCCATCATGAGTGTATGCCTACTGCTGTATGCTTAATGCCTACCGCCTACTGCTGATTGGCTACAAGTGTGTTGTGGTGCTCAGTCCGATTCAAAAGTACTGGGATAAAAGTTTATAGTTCGGGTATAAACACTGGTTTCTATGGTAGCGATCAAAATAGAGTAAATCACCTTTAGAGAGTAACTTGAAGCTTCAAATAAAGACTATCAATTACATTGTTACACCAGTAGATGGCGACAAGTGACTGTTAAAAAAAATATGTCATTGAATCCTTTATTCAAGAGATTAGTCAAAAAAGCTGATTCATCCAGTAATTAAACAAGTGAAGTGTTTATGAGTGAGTCATTGAATTATTTTTAAAACAATCGATTGGATGAATTATTCATTCAAATTAAATATTTTTAAAATAGACAGCAGCAATTACTATTTTGTCAAACGTAGTTTAATAGAGGTTCTGTTTAGTTGTATATTCAGAATTGTGATCTCTATTTTAAACAAATAAAAAAGTGATTCACAATTTAACCAGAACTATGCAGCTCTAAAATAAACAAATATATAAAAATTATAATATATATATATATATATATATATATATATATATATATATATATATATATATATATATATATATACACAGTCAAACCAAAAATTATTCAGACACCAGATATAATTGTTTTGTTTTTTTTACTAGTGAGTGCAGGACACTATAGTTAATTTATGTAAGTGAGGATAGCAAAGTAAAGTAAACTGTGACATACAGTATTATACCCAAAAATTCTTCATACAGTGAACTACCAGTAAACTTTATAAAAATTTGGGACCAAAAATTACTCACACTTTGATCTGACCATGTTATGTTTAAGTGTTTTTTTCTTTAATTGCTAATGCGACCTTTTTACACGACAGACTGAACAATATTAGGCATTGTTTCGTAATTGGTTGACCTAAATTGGTATTATCTAATTGTGTATTTCATTTAACAGCTGACAGCTATTTAACCTAATTAATTTGTGAGACAGTCTAACAGAAGGATGGCCAAAACCAGTGAAATATCAACTGATTTGATAACTCTGAGTTCTTGTCATATTTTATTACCATTTTCTAAACTATAGCGAATAAACTGTGATAATGTGAGAAATGTTGAAGGTGTCTGAATAAATTTAGGTTTGACTGTATATAAAACAGCAAAAATAGCTAAATATTCAGTGGTCTTTTAATGGTCTTGACCATTTTAATCACAAATCATTAGATCGGAAATTAGCAAGAATTGCACAAATACTGTAAATAAAGTAACTTTGCCTGGAATAGCCTTCCCCAACTTGCAGACAGCTTTTTACCAGAAGAAGAGTCAGTGTTGTTCCACTCAATGTTAATGGCTTCAAATTGATGAAAAATGTCTCCCAGTTTGTTTGAGTTTAATGTGAGATTTTTTGAGTTTACTGCTTAATGTGAGCATTAAATGACTTTACACAGTGAGGTAGCTCACCAATACCAGCAGCGAAAAAAGCTCGCCACACAATGACACCTCTTCCTCCATGCTTTACTGTGGTAGAGATGCATTTAATATAATATTTCTCAGCAAATTTTTGAAGACACCACTCTAGAGCATCAAAATGCAACTCGTGTTTCATTGTGATTCATCAATCCACACACAACTTCCCATATCTCATTCAGACCCTGCGTCCATTACAATGGACATCACATGTCAACCCCCTTTTTTTTTACTTCTGGAGCATTTCACCTAGTTTAAAGCCTGCAGTCCATTAGATTGGACGCTTGTCATCCAATCAAATGGCAGTAAAGCTCTGCATGTAGTAATTATAAAAAAAAACACTACATTGAAGAGAAGCATGTCAGCACTTCTCTCCAAACACAGAAGCAAGCAACATTTCCTATGGTTTTATTTACATTTTTTGATATGTTTGCCAGTATTTTATAGTTTGTATGTCTAAAAGAAAGATTGAACTTATTAATTAACGTTAAAAATCTATTGTAGAATTGCACATTTTAAATCAGGATTTTTTCAAATGTGTCTGTCCATTAGAATGGACAGTGGGTTCAAAAGCCTGTTACTGAAATCACATTCCAGTAACTGAAGTCCAGTAATGCTGATTGAAATTTCTTATATAAAAAATGTACATCACAGTACCGATACATTTTTGAAACTTTTTCATATGCAGAATATATAGTTCTTGAAGTGCTTGAGCATATAGCTGATGGAAATATCTCAGATGTTGACTTTATGTGAGGTGATGAGGAAGATGGAGATGTAAGAAAAATATCAATATTTAAAACTGTATAAAGTAAAATGACTAGCTTCTGGCCAAATGAACATACGGATTTGACCTAAATCTAAAGCGTAAACTTGAATATTCATATTTTTTTACACAAATGCATCGCTTCGCTTCAGAAGGCCTTTATTTACCCCCCAGAGCCGCATAGAGCACTTTTATCATGGATGGATGCACTTTTATGGGCTTTCAAAACAGAAACAACCATTCACTGCCATTATAAAGCTTGGAAGCCAGGACATTTTTTAATATAACACCGATTGTGTTCGTCTGAAAGAAGAACGATGTCATACACACCTAGGGTGGCTTGAGGGTGAGTAAATCATGGGCTAATTTTAATTTTTGGGTGAACTATCCCTTTATCGGTATAGTACACCCAAAAATTATATTTGTCATTACTTACTCATCCTCATGTTGTTCTTAATCTGTATGAGTTTCTTTATTCTGCTGAAGACAAATGAAGATATTTTAAAGAATGTCGATAACTAGACAGTTGACAGTAGCCATTGACTTCTATAATATTTTTTCCTACTATAGCCTATATATTCCTTATAACTACATATTATATTATTATGATATAATATTATCATTATTAGTAATTATTTAGGAAATTATAATAATATTTAGCAGTAATGTATCAATATAGATACTACAGTACAATACCGTATAATTAATTACAGCAAAAGCGGAACAAATGACGAAATACAGTAAAAATACAGTAAAGTAGGCTACTATTTGGTAGTTTACAGTACTGATCTTGTGTACTGTAAAGTGAATTACAGTACAGTTACTGGAAATCAAAATACAGTAACTTGCTGGCAACCGTGCTGCTAGTAATGTACTGTAACAATACAAGAAAATCGTTAACAGAGAAATTGTTTCAAAGACGCACTCAGGAAATTACTATAACATGAATGCATTGATTGATTCCTAGGTTTATTTTGTTATGAATAAACAAATGTGTGATCTATAAAGCAAAAACCTTACAATAAAAGTTGAAATATTGTAATGTTCAATATTGTAATGTTTTTGATCTAAAAAAAGAAAGATGTGCAAAGAAAATTACCCTAACATGACCATATTGATTGATTCTAAGATATTTAGTTTGTTACAAACAATGTGCAATCTGTAAAACAAAAACCTCAAAATTAAAGTTGAAATGGTAAACTGTTGAAAAGTTTTTGACCTTGAGAAAAAGCTTTAAGTATATACTAACAATTTTTATGTTTATTATTTAATTTTATGTTGGTACATTTTTGTTAAGTACACCTGTTTTGACCTGATGTCCATTGAAATGGACAAAAAAAATTAATATTAAAGCCAAACATTTTTTATTTTTTTTTTATTTGGTCTCATTTATAGAAGCCTCATGAGCTGGGAAAATGTACTTTTATATTTTTCAGAAACTTAAAACATAATTCAGGTCTGAAGGGGATATTCTGCCAAAAAAACGTTACTCTGTCTTTGATGTAATTGCTTTTTAAGTAGTGCATTTGCTTAAATTTTGCTAATTTTCTGAACAATAATTTGTGGTTAGGACAATCAAAAGCTTTTTTTTTTTTTTTTTTGCCCAGGAGTGTGTGTATTTTTTTCGTTGGATACCATCCATATTGAAACTAAATTAAAGCATGCCGAGGATTGGTGCGCAAACGGTAGTTCGGGTAGGTCAAAAACACAAGAGAGGAATACATATGTATTGTATAGGCATATATATATATATGAATAAACATGAAGGTTTGGGATATTTAGAAGAGACAGAACAGAGATACCTTACCATTTTGCTCTTGAGGTGAGTGAATGAATGAAGATGTTGCTGTACAGAGCTGAAAACCACAGGAATGTGACTGTCACATGCAACACAGTAAACCACCTCCATCCTTCTCATGTAATCATCTTCTGTCACCCCTGTAAGATTATGAAGTTTGAATATAGTGTTAATAATCATCTTTGTAGTTATGTAGGCTAATAAAGCCTAGTTCCATCAAGTGAGGAAAAATACCTGTATGCATTGCAATATATTTTACAATATAATACAATGTATTTATTTCATTTTATGCGTATTTATAAAGTTACGTCATACCTTCCATTATTTTCACCCACTCATCTTTGCTTCGTCCACAGGAAAATTTTAGTTTGTGTAGAGTAGAGACAGTTTTATGAAATTTGTGAACCATGCAATCCTGTGCAATATTAAAACAGGGTAAATGTACATCAACAACTATAATACAAATACATACAAAAACCTCAAACAATTAATTAAAAAAAGAACATTTAACATTTAAGTCTTACATGCAAAAAATTGATGACCTTGTCATCAAATTTGGCTTGCCGTCTTATATAGTCAAGAGTCTCTCTGTGATGCGTGCTTCCAAAGTGTTTCTCAATGTCTTTGTCCTCAAAGGTGTGGAATTTACAAAAAGCACATGTAAAAGCCCACCTATAAAAAACACATTGTGAACACTAAGCTGACAAAAATTTGTATTTACCTAACTACTAATGTAAATGTACAATTTGAACTATTTTGTATTAGCAAGTGAATATACATTTTTTTAGCCTTTCTACAGATGTCACAATTCAACATGTCACTGCCTCTAAAAAGAATACAGCAGAAATCCAAGTCCTACCTAAAAAAATAAATATTTTTTAAAAATATTTTTATATATTTAAATAATTTAATTAATATACAACCAATGATTGTAGATGTGGTTTAAAAACATAAGTGATGCCTCACTTGAAATGTCAGTGTTCACCTGTGCTTATCTCCATATTTTTCATGATTCTTCTCTCGTCGTCTTCTGCGCTTCTCTCTGGTTCGAACTTTTTTACCAAGGTCTGCACACAAATATTAACCCATGCTTGCATTAAATTATGGTGTTAGATACAACTTCCCCCCCCCCCCCCCCCAATATAATAAACAATGAAAATATTAAAGCTGTTATATACCATGCTCTCTAGTTGTTTCCTTGCTATTGGAAGAAAAGCAACGGTCCTGTGGAAAATAAAAACTAGTATCACAGGACTGATTCTATAAGGCACCTTTGATTGTAGATTCTTACCTTTGAAATGTGTGGCCCTAAGAAAAGTAAACAAAGTAAAGCATCATAAGCATCAACACAATGCAGCATTTTTGAAAATAACAGTAAAGAACGTGCAACAATTTAGCAGTGGAAACTTTGTTTTGACATTTTTTAAACCATGTTTGGTCTATCCAAGCAGCACATCACATACCCACAATGCTGCTGATGCTGAGACCTGCTTTGACTATCCTCTTTTTTTTAACCAACTTGCAAGGAGGCACTGGTTCCATCAACTTCCTCTTGGTACCTCGACATACTAGAGCAGCTGATGTTGAGTGGTATCTTTCTATGCAAATAGAAGGGTTCTGACTTGAGCACTGCAGAAAAGAAGAGACACAATTTAACCCTAAATGACATTGATTTTGTTCAAATGATAAACTAAACACCAGACGTACCCTTACACCTTGTCCTTCAGCCTCAGGTACGACAGCACCTCTTCCCCGGTAGTTTCTGTGCACGTATGGGTGCATGTCTCTTCCCCGTGAGCCAATTGGCGCAGGCCGAGAGTGTGAGAGAGAGTACAGGCTGGAGGAATCAGAGAGATTGGAAGTGGAGTATTGACTCTCTCTGCCGCTGTCTGAGAATGGAGACCTGGACCTCTGGGAAGACATGGCATAGGGCCTTTCCCAGTTTGACAAGAGGTCTGCAGCCCAGGTGGATGAACAGGAGTCACTGTACCCTCCATTAGAATGATCAAAAACGCTATCTGCATCTTCAGTGCTCAAGGCCCTATGTTCTAAAGACTCATAGGCACCATATCTGAGGACAAAACAAATGGTAGCACATTACAATATGTGTGTGTATATATATATATATGTATATATATATATATATATATATATATATTTTTTTTTTTTTTTTTTTTTTTACTATACATCTATATACATTTTAAATGTTTAATTTAAATCTTCAACTTCAATTTAATTTTTGTATTTATTTTTTAATTAAGGTTTTTTATTTCATTTAATTTAAGGTTTTTCTTCTGACAGTTCTTACCTGTCAGAGCTATTGGTCTCAAGGGACTCAGAGGATGCAAACGATCCAAATAATGGCTGACTGTAGCATTTTCCTGGACATTTGACAAGTGAAAGTGATTATTCGAGAATGTACCCCATTCAGAAACAATAAATATGAGATAACATTATACCAACATAAGAGTGAGAGATTTATGTCATTACCTGGATTTTCAGCTGAAGACGGGAACATTTCTTCTTTATCATAAGTCCTTTAAAACAGATTGTATAATGTCATAATTAAAGCCCTGCTTAAATATAGATTATTAGCAGCAGGAAGACACAGCATATTAGCTGACTGCTACTGTCAATTAGCCTAAGGAGGGGAGTGTGTTACCTCCAAAATGTAAGCTTTTAATTCAATATGTTTTTTTTTTTTTTTTTAATGAGCTATAAATAATGATTGAGCAGGGTAAACTTCTATAAGATTCAGATGGGCCTTGTGTGAATTTTGCCCTTGTGTTTGGGTCCTCTGATCAAGATGTACTTGTCAGATTGACTGAAACTGGCCAATGCATTTTGCACCATTAGCCTACTTCTTTCTTCTATTTGAGCAGAAAGTATTTTGTGGGGTGTGTGAAATGTTACATTGTGTTTCTTTGCCAACTCGAGGCATACAGTAGATTTAAAACTTTTTGAATAATGGCTTCTTTTGCTAAACTTTCTAAAACATGTAAGTATACTTATGGAAACCACATTTAGCAACTAAATACAAATACCTAAGTTAAAGTTCTAAATACATGTGCAAGTCACCGTAAATACTGAGCCCGGTCCCAATTTAAAACGTACGAATCCTTTCGTTTCAATTATTTATTATTATTTCATTTTTATCGAAAGCAATGTAATTTTCAAATGCACACTTACCACATAAACGAGGGTCAATCAGTCATACTGCGCTTAATTAAAGCAGGTGTCACTGAAATAATTTCCCCCTGGAAACAAAACAACAGTGTCAGACAACTTTTCCAATATGTTTTTTTTTTTTTTTGCAACAACGCTACAACTTCATGACCATTTCAAGTTGTCTTCCTCTAGAGGGCGCTTGTCGTTCACAAACAGATTTGAGACTGGCTCATTCATATCATTGAATGCTTCTCACGAAGACATTTAATTTATAAATATAGGCCTACTTATTTTAATCTTCTAAATGCACGGATTGATACAGACTTGGAATATTATAAAGGTAAAATAGAATTTATAAGTGTGAAACTGCCTGAGAAATCTCTATAAAATTATTAAATACAGGACTTTTCTAGTAATCACCTGAGCAGCGCTGTGAAAGGTTACTGTTACCACGCGACAAGAGCGTATGGATGGCGCTTACATCTAGCCCCCCCTCGCTAGACGCTGGAAAATAATTTACACCCATCAAAACGAGTAACAAAATAGTTAAATGTGAGAATTACTGTGTTAATATAAGGTACATAAACAATTTGAGAACTTCAGGCCCACCTAATTTGTGCCCTGTTGTGGTAGGCTATTAGCCTCTGCTTCACAAAAATTAGCCTATATTCATTAAATTAATTCATATTATGATTTTTTATATTTATTTTTATATTAATTCATAAACATATGAATTAATTCATAAATATAATTAATATATCATTAATTAATTCATAAAATAGTATTCATCTTGTTATCAAATATTGTTCATTTTTGCAAAGAGCAACAAAACAATGTTTGTAACTAAGACGTTATTGTTATTCACCTCTAGAGGGAGCTTAACGACTGTGCAAGGATTCGGCTGAATTGTCCCAAACCATATTGCTTAACCTGTAGGTGACCTAACCTAAATGATGCTTATTTCAAAAATGTAAACACGCAAAAAGTAGTGAGGTCCTGTATTTATTAGAAAGTTTTAACTTTGGGTCTTGGCTTTACCTCCTCATATACATATGGGTTTTACTTTCTTTAAGCTGTAATTCAAATTTAAACGTTTCAAACAGCACAGACACAAATGTTTTTATTTTCAATATATTTATTATATTAAAAATTGCAAGTTGCAAATTGAATGTCCTTTAAAACAAAACATCAATGATTAGGAGCAAAGCAGACTAACTTCACTCTCCTTTCCATCAAAAACAGAAAAGCTAAACCATGAAGGGATGCAGTATCAGGCTACATTCAAGGCTGAAGAGTAGCTTAAAGTAGCTTGCTGAAAAATAAAAAACAAAATTGCCTTCATTCTTCATTCTGAAAATAAGTACTCAGTTGGAATGAACAATAAGTGTACCTGAATGGACACAATGTATATGTTTTGGTGGAATCATTTGAAATCAGGTATTTCAAAGTTAAACTTTTTGTAGGCTATAGAAATGGAACATACATTAATAAATCTCTACATAAATGAAAACAAAACTTTCATTCAAAACATCAAACAGAACCATTTTAACAGTGCAACAGTTACATTTTACAAAACCTACAAAGTAATCTAATTTCAACTCACGCAAAACATTGAAACCTATCTTTAGATTCACATGTGGTTATGATTAGTGTTAGTCACACATGTATCAAAAATGATTTTCAAGCCTCTTCTGGCAAGACATCAACAAGTTTGAAGATTCTTGAGGGGTCAAAAAGATACCAATTACAGATCAGACCCTGCAGCATTTCAGAGGGACAAATATAACAGTGTGGGAAGAATAATTCCACAAAACTGGAAAAGTCTTATTTGAAATGTGAATAGGACAAAAAAATAAAAATGTGAAGTTTGTGTCCTTTTGAAATCCTTTTGGTTTGGTTTGGTTTTAAATTAATGAAAACACAATGTCCAAATTTAATCCAAATTATTCAATTCATGTTAAAATCAATTGAAATATTTCTTTAACAACCTAATGGCTTGGAAGCAAACACCACTTAATCTGTTGTCAACATTTTGTACGTCAATACATTTTGTTTCAACACATAGTTGCATCTCCTCTTCACAAATCAATGGCTTAAAAATAGAAAATGGTTAAGGAATATTTGGGTGCAACAGTGAAACCATTTTAGTTATAATAGCTTGTTATCTTAAAGGTAGTTTACCAAAAAACTAAAATTCTGTCATCATTTACCCTCATTTCGAAACAACTACTTTTTATGTTCCACAGAATAAATAAAGTCATATAGGTTGTCTGGAATGACATTTAGGTGAGTAAATGATGACCATATTTATTTTTGATTGAACTATCCCTTTATAACTTGACCATGTTTCAATCATTTCTACATGACAGATGTGTTACTTAAATCAACAAAGGTTCAGGATAGGAAATCCAATCACTGGAGTGAATATCGGAACCTAACATCTGACAAGTCACCTTTTTGTGCATTTGCCTCAAAAGCTGACTGCATGGGCATTCACAGCAGAGAATGTCAATTGCAAGGTAACTTAAAACACTGATTCACACAATGCAAGCATTGCCGTTACTTTTACTAGCCAGTAAGGGATAACAGTTAAGCAGATGGTAATCGTACACATTTACTGCCTAAGATATGACTTTAGAATATATATCAGGGCAAGTTTACTACTATACATGTCTATTGGGAGTTTTTGAGCAGCAAGGACCATGCAGTGTACACATTACAGGTCTGTCCCATCATAATATAGTGTTATATACAAAACATGCACAAGTCAAATGAGGTCACTGTAACTTATGCATTACTTCTATAAGCCACATAAAAACATGATGTTAGCAGGACAAGACTATTTTGTTGCCAAGCATTGCAATGCACATTATTACTTTTAGTTTGTACATCATCAAATCCAAATTACAGGTTCTGCAAAAGCATTGATACGTTTTCAATGCTGAACATTGTTATTACAGTTCAAAATAGTTTGTTTAATATTAATTGAATAGGTGGACGCAAACTCATTACAGAAAGATGGAACAGACTGTAACTAAAGTATAAAATATACAGTTTTATTGAGCTAGATGGATATGGTACTTCTGTATCAATGCAAACATTCAGTTCTCATCTTAAATTACTTTAGTTCACTTTTCACTAAACTCAAATGAGAATTTCTTTTTAAGGAAATCCAGGCAGACTCTTTTACCCCTTATACTCAAATACAGTAGTTGTGATTAACTTTGTAATAAATGTCAGTTGTTCTGGGTTCTTCCAAACAATGGATACAATCGTTAATGGCACCACAATGCACAATGCATGTGATGCAGACTGTGTAAAAAAAACAGCTGGTGAAAACAATGAACAGAAATGCTAATGGAAAGTAACTGAAATTTCTTTTATCTGAATTATCTACACTGTAACATGGGCAAATAATAAAAAATAATGATAATAAAGAAGAAGAAAAAAAACACATGAAAACAGGCATAATAATTCTATGCAATATGCATAGTTAATGTCCAAAAAGTTTTAAATTGGCTTACTGGCAATTTGTTTTGGCCTGTGCAGAAAATGATGATAAATGTTAACATAAGCTTTGATACTGGACTCATTCTTTACACCTGGAACATCCATTCATGCCAGCAGTCCTGGATAAAAATTAATTTCAATTAAAAAAAGAAAAAAGAAAGAAAGAAGAAGCAGCCTTAAAAAAAAAAAAACACAAGTATTGAAACATTGCCTCTTGAGCTCTCTAATTCTGTTCCACTTAGAAAACCATGATAGGGCATTAGGTCTAAACATTTCTTCCCGATTCACAATCACACCCCATTAGCAAAAGTAGCAGTGATTTCCTGACTTATGCTCTCTTTGACCTCTAGGGGCAGTGAATCAAAAAGGTGGTCCTCCACAATGAGACCATTTCGGCGCAAGAGTCGGCACTGGCCAAGCTGTGCGGGTAGGCGATCCAGGCAGTTCCCCTTCAGCTCAAGATGAGTCAGCTGCAGCAACTGTCCGATTTTCTCTGGTAGCGACGAGATGCAGTTGTGTCCAAGGGATAGGGTACGCAACTTTGTGCATTTGAACAGCTGCTTGGGCACCACTTCCACCTTGTTTCCTGTGATGGCAAAGTGCTGTAGATTTTGGAGAAACCCCACCTCTGGAGGAATCACTACAATGGAGTTGTTACTAACATCCAGGTATCTCAGTTTGAGAAGATTGAATAGAGTGGTAGGCAAGGTCTCGAGTTTGTTATGTGACAGATAGAGGAACTCTAGGTTTTTTACGTGACTAATGGACAATGGAATGGAAATTATTTTATTGTGCCATAGTTTGAGGCAGTTAAGCCTTTTGAGGTGCTGGAAGCTGATGACCTCTTCAATGGTACGGATATTGTTTGATTTTAAGTCCAACTCCTGCAGGTTGGTCAAACTGAAAATTGCATGCGGTATCCTCTCCAGCTCACAATTGTGCAGCTCCAGCTCAGCAAGATTCATCATCTTTTTCAAGCTATTTAACACCAAGAGTTTAGTACCATCGTTGTGAACCACAAGTTTGATCAGGTGGGGTGATAAGTCCGTAATGTTAGTTGGGATCTTGGTAAGGTTGCTCTTCAGATGTAGGATCTTTAGATGCCTCAAGTCCCTGAGGGACTCTAATCCTATCATTTTGTTATTCTCGGAGTTCAAGTTTCCCACCAAGTAGAGCTCTCTCAGGTTCTTCAGCATGTAAACCCAAGTGGGAATTTCTGCTACATCCGTAAACTTGACGTGAAGGCACCGGAGGTGATCGCGGAGGAAACTGAATGCAGTCTGTTCGACTTTGGCGGGGCAGTGGTAAAAGTGCAACTCGTGAAGATTGATCATCTGGGAAATTTTTGCTGTGATACGTGCCTCTGGGATGAGTTCTAGTTTCAGGACCTCTAAATCAGTCAGGTCAAAGACAACATCAGGAACACCTGAGAGCATGAAAAGATGCAGCTCAAGCTTATCCTGTGCATTACGAGTCACATGTTGCCGTAGTTTCTCAAAGGTCCACTCGTGGTTTAAGCTTATTTCCCGCAGTTTGTTCTCACTTACCTCTGAGAGAAAGACACCAAAACGTTTTGAGTATAACTGGTCATACTGGTCCACCATGTGAAGGAGGAAAGCAAAGTCATTCTTCACATCTGGGATATCACTAAAACTGCTTTCTTCTCGAACTTTTTCAAAGGAATACTCCTTAAGAGGCCGTCTGAACAGCCAAAAAAGAGTGTAAATGCAAACCAAGCCATAAACAAAAATGAGGACAATGTAGCTAACGAGAAGCTTTTTCAACATGAAAGCCATGTTGTGGGTGCACTTAAATTTTGAGTATCCAGTTAAATGCTTGATGTCTGGCTCACAATCATGGTCGAATTTAATGGAGGTGACAAAGGTCATGGTGTAACACAGAATCAGAATGAATTTGACAGTTTTAATTATAGTCTGAGCAACATAAAGTTTGTAGATCAAGTCACTATCTTCGACATGTGTGCGGAATTTCCTCACTTTCTCAAAAAGTGCTTTAGCTTGCTCTCCATCTTTCTTATCAAGTATAGTCATGCTTGGAACTTCAATGACTGGCTTCTCTGCAGAAAACTTAATGTTAGATTTTACAAGCATGGGTGTGGACTGATTTGGACTTCCCTCTTCACTGCTGGTTGAAAAATGCTTTGGTAATGTGGAGGCTCCAGTCAATCTCTGCTTATTCTCTTCTGAGTCTTCACAGGCTGTCTCAGACAATGCCTTGGTTGTCCAAGGGGACTCAAAACACTTCCCCAAAATAGACACAAAATGCTCAATTTTGGAACTGGTCTTTGGATACTTGAACCAAAAGTTACTGCTTACCATAAGAACAATAGTGTGAATGAGAGCTAGATATGGAAAGTACTTTGAATACCATGGGAGGGCAACATGGTAGCACATCTGATTAACAAATACATACTGCTGAAAATCCAGATTTGTTCGTAAACCCGTAGGCTGAGGTTGCCTGACAGCAGACGACTGTGGGAAGTGTTGGACAACACTGTCGGTTTGTTCTTTGCTTGCGATAGGTGCAGCTGCTAATGTCACATGGCCTCCTCCTGTCCCTGAGCCAAGAGCTTTCTCTGGTGTCCTTTCCGTGGGCACAGGGGTTCGGTCCTCCAGCGATTCCAGAACAGGAAGACAAACCACCTGATCTTTGGTTAACTGCATGGTCCCAGCAAATATGGCCAGCATAAGCATGACCACACCCAGGTAATCCATAAAGACGTCCCACCATGGTTTCAGTATCCGATAAGTTGGCTGGATGTCATTTAGAGAGGCAACTTCTGTGAGGGTAAACATTCCTACATGAAAACATAAAAACAAGTATTTAGTAAATAGTATTATCAATGACAAATAAGAGTGTCCATGAAAATGACAAATCCTTTCCATGAATGACAAACCTTTAAAAAATCTAGTTAAAAACCCATTAAATCACCATTTTATTAACTCTGTGTATGAATGCTGATTTCCTATGGCTTAGAATGTGGCTTTGAATACCTTGAATGTGAGTATACACATATTAAACATTTAAAAAGTATAGGCTACACGTATTAAAATTTGTAAAAGTAATTTTAAGAGTCATTAAAAAAAATTTCAAGGTAAATTGTTTTTAACAAATATCATGGATTAAATAATACATGTAATTTTGGGGGAGTCGCACAACATATTTTATAAGCTGCACTACTGTTGCTTTGTCAAAGAGTTCAAATGATTTGACATTTTAAGACTACAATGACTTGAATAAACAAATCAAGTGTCTCAACGTTACGATCATTTCTATGTGAAATACAGGCTTGACACAACATAAGCCTCAATCTCAAATTCCATTAAATCAATGTACAAATATAAGGAGTGGCCTAATACACCACTAAAGATAACAAATGGTCCCATCGCTTGGGGAGACACCCTAGTGTATCTGCCCTGTATCACTTTCCTCAGCACAGAGCTTGATCAGTGCTGAGGCACTAAAGCACTGCATTAGACATCCTTATTAGATTATCAGCCTTAGTGGGTCCATACTGTACTGCATGAAGACAATAGTACTGCAGTGGTAAGTCTTGCCAAAGACAATATTGTCTTTAGTATCAAGTTGCAAGACTGCTCTAATATACATGCATTTTGCAGGGGTAATATTGATGAGTGGAGCTCGACTTTCACATTGCTAAGACATAACCATAAACATCCAATAGGCAAAACCGAATGACCTTCTCACTGTCAAAAAAGAATTGACAATATCATACTGATTAATTAACTTGTATTTCACTTGGCTAATCAAGCTGTTATTTATATAAATTATAAATGTCAATGTTTTGAGTAAGATGAATTCATTGCTGGATGATTGAGTTATTCTTATTGAAACAGTGTTATCCGATTACATGTAGTATTACTTAAAATTTTAAAATTTTCTACCATGAGGCCTTAAGCTCTTAATTTACAGCCTCTATGGTCTACTAATAAAACAAAGTATAGACTTGCTTCACAAGACAATCACATTCCTTCCATTCATCACACCAACTATTCAAGTCAGAAGCACTTTGTTCTTGTGCTTTGCCTGTCCTACAGATCGTTTGTTCAAGCCTTACACAGTCTTTGATGTCAACATGTCAACTGTAAGGAAGATGTAAGAATTTAAGAAGGATAAGAAAACTGTTTGAGTTTAAAATACATTATATTTTGAATTTCAGTCAATTAACATACAAATTCAGTGTGTGACACGGATGAACATCTTTAAAGGGGTGCAATTCAATCCAAGCTTCAGTTAGCTGTAAATGCAGAAGTCCTCACCATGTATTTTTCTCTAATTAGTCTCTAATTTAGTGCAATTACACAATACCTTATTTAGTCAAGTCAGATTGCAGTAAACAACAATTATTACTTTCTTTTGTGTGTTTGGTGGTGATGGCGCAGTGGATAAGACACATGCATTTGGTGTAAGAGACCCGGGTTCGAATCCGCTGTAAGACACCAATGTGTCCCTGAGCAAGACACTTAACCCCTAGTTGCTCCAGAGGCGTGTGACCTCTGAAATATAGCAATTGTAAGTCGCTTTGGATAAAAGCATCAGCTAAATGAATAAATGTAAATGCCTTGGGTTAAAAAAAACCCTCTGATTTCTCAAATACCCCTTTTCCACCAAAGCATTTTGAGAGCCGGTTCGGAGCCGGTGCCTGTGCGCGAACCAGTTCTTTGTGTTTCGACAGCCAGAGAACCGGTTCTTGGCCAGGAAAACTGGTTCCAAAGCGGCACCAACTCTTTGCTGGACTGGAACCGTTCTTTTACCACGTCATGCTTACGTCGGGGGCTGGGGGCGGGTTTAGATGTGTTCTAAACATCTTTTCTGACCATAATATAGGATCGCAAAGCCCGGAACATTTGCAGAAACACGATGTAGTCCGCCTTTGTAATTGTTATGCTTGAAGTTGGCGCAAGCGTTTCTATTTTTTAATTTTTTTGAAAACATTATAACTAAGCAAAGAAGAAAACAGTCACAATATAGAACAAATAAATGGAAAGGGAAAAAAAAGACACAAAACAGGGGTACATAACTAATCAGAAAAGATTACATATCAAAGGAAAAGATTAAAAGACTTACATATTTCAATTGTTTTTGAAGCCTTCTTGGTACACGAGTTAGAGATAATCCCAAAGTAATGTTGTACTTGCAAGCGTTTCTAGCTAAGACGTATGGCGACGTACACAGTGACGTTCGCTGGGCGCTCTAGTCAGTGGAAAAACAAACAGGTTCTGAAATGGTTCGCAAGTTGAACCAACTCCGAACCAACTTTGAACCAGCACCAGTTCCGAACCAGTTCTTTTTTGGTGGAAAAGGGGTAAAAAGGGATAACATAATTATGTACTGATGCATATTACATGACAGCATAGAGATACAGTGCATTCAAATCAAAAACCCAAATTCTGGCTGTATATTCCAACATGTTGATCTATTTTGGCAGATTTGTCATTTTACAAGTGTGAACATCTGTAGAGTCAATCCTTATAAGTCTATCAAATAAAGTAGAAATTGAGAGCACAGCCACCAGCGAGACTGTGAAAAATATTGAGTCACCTAATAAATTGGATGCTCAAAGACTGGCAAAGTAGGGCTCAACAAGACTTCAGAGAACATCTGTGAATTGCGTTTCCCACTGCTTACCCAAAATAAGTTGCTATACACCAGTTCCCAAGATCTACAGCTGGAAGGTTAAGTACACTATGAGCTGAGAAGTTAAGAAGGCTTGTTTTTTTGTTGCTTGTTTTTAATTTTTTTTTAAGAGTTTACAATAGGCCTTTGCTGTTCCACAGCAGAAATGCAGTCATATATTTAATATAAGACTATTATGATTATATATCAGACTATTGTAGCCATCACTATACTTGCATTCAGACAGGAAACGCCTTATCACTGGTAAAGATCCAACAAGCAATTGTCAATTTCCTTAACTACTATCATCATTCAACATGCTCAACACACCAGTGCACTTTACATACTCTAACCTTAATCACAACAATTAAATAGAAATTACTTATTATAAGTTGACTTCCCAAAAACTTAAGGCTAAAGGCTCTGTGGCACCTACAAAACAGCTGTGATTATATTAACCAATATTGAGTTCAGGATGATAACCTGTTTGTCCAAACAATGTGTGTTTAGTAAACCTTTTTGGAACGATTTGCCATTTCATTTGGTGCTGATAGAGGCACAGAAATTCCTCCCTTGCTTTAACAAATAAAGTATCCTAAACAAATGCTTTCATCTGAAAATTAATGAATTGTTTTCTGAAACAAAATATGCCAAAAATAACAGTTAATTAACTTTTTTGAAAATAGTCTAAATAATTCCTTATTTCAAAACATTCCTTGAAAATATAGCATTACACTTTATTACTATCACATCAGTATGGATCACTTTGGATGAGACAATAGATTTGGACTAATAAATCAGAAATGCATAATTATTTGTGGGCTTTTACTAATTTTTATAAGAAGCATCAGTTTTTAACCTCACCTTGGTAATACAGACCTAATCCACCAAAAACACAATTACCATCACGGCTAGCCTTATTTAACCTCCGTCTGAGCTTTTACCCCGTATCTAGGTCATGGCTGCCGCTGTTATTTTCATTTGCTGTATCTCGAACAGAAATTTTAAATGACAATGCTACAAACCAATCATGTCTTTTCATGTTATCCTGCAAATTTCAGTGTTGAAGTAACCATTTATGACATATATATATATATATATATATATATAAACTGTATATATATAGCCTATACACACGCACACACAAGTACAGGTTGCTGTAGTTCACTGAGTTAAAATAAAGTGTTGTGCAATAGTGTAGCCTATGTATTTAACGCTAAATATGACCCACACCAAAAAGGCTTAAGTGGCAAATTAAATAGAAGCAAACATAGTTTGTATGCATGTGTAGAAAAAAAGGATGAAAGGCTGAAACTTAAATTGACTATATGTTTACATCTGCCAAGTCAAGTGTAAGAAATCAAAATCAATTAATCTAGAATAGAATCAACTTCATTCAAAAATTATGAATATCTTCTGCTCATAAATATGGCAATTTGATATCAACAAATAGGTTTCAAAAAGACAGTAAAAGAAACTAATAAATTTAAACCAAACAGGATAAATTCCCACTTTTTTTAATTAACACTGACTTGACAACATTTGCTGTGTCAAGCACAACAGTAGTCCCGCTGGATAACCTTGGATACCAGTTGGCAAAAATAAGTGTACACTATAATAACAATATACAAATGATTTAATGTGTATTATGTAGAGTTTGCACATGGTAACTTCTTATAAGAGACCTGAAATCCATATAATGTAATATTAGCCTGTGCAACTGTTGGTAGGCTACTATAGTCAATTTGTTCAGTCTCATCCAAAAGTGGCCAAAACAGCTTTCTTTGTGTGCTCTGAACTACTCTGACAACCTTCACTAACACAACCTTAAGACAAGATACTCGACTAATTGTAATATTTCAGAAATGTATGCTTAACATAACGTTTATACTTACTGTTTCATATAAACGTCATCAAACGTCATCCATCACCACTTTAATTCCTGAGAATCTGAAACACATTTCATCCACTTGTCCATGCAGTAATGGGGACTGTCCGTTCGCATGGGAGACGTCACGCCATTGTGTTTCTATACCGGGTCACGATATGTAAACGACAAAGGCTTTATTTTCCAAATAACACGTAAACTGCGAGCAGAACGCGATTTACAGGGACGGGCTGGAAATATTCCCTATGAACGCAATCCGGTGTCCTGTCACGTCTTCGTGGTTCTGTGCAGATTAACGCCGCTCAGGCAGGGAACCATTGGAGGTCTGATGATACTGTTGTGTTAAAGCGGAAAAAGTATCGGTACAAAAGGACAACTTACTAATCATTTACCCGAGAGGGCTTAATGAACATGTAAGGGTCCCCGATCATCTCATTATTATGGTACATTCAGTGCCGCGCGCACAGCAGCAGAATCAACCAGTCTGCACCAGTTCTCTACACTGCATATCCGTCACATTTAAACCCCACACAAACACACATTCACAGGCTGGTACATACCTCAAACCAAAGCTGTCATTTTAAAAAAACGTCAAAGCTTGTACTATGTCCATGCGTGCGATATGAATGAGAAATGTCTGTCATAAACACATATGTGCTGTCAAATAGAGGAAGTGTGTGGGGGCGGAGCTAAAGTTTACGGGAGGATTTACGCGACCGGGAGGATTCACCTGACCGGTTTTCTGAAGTTACTAAGCAACCAATCCCAGTTTGTTACACTTGAACTGTTAAAGGTGGAAGTCACTTTCCACGAATAGCGTTACAAAATTTGGTCTAAATCATCAGAAAAATTTTCAATTCTGTGAATTATAGACTGTGTAAATCTGACATAAGATTGCATTTTTCGAGTATTTTCTATAGGATTTTATAGGTTTTGAAACAAGTAGACACTTTCTTAAATGTTAAATATATTTAAAAAATATATAAAAAAAAATAAAAAACGATGTCAAAATTGGTAACAAGGCTGTACAATTATTAAGCTGTCGTTTAGAAAGTGCTTATTATTTGGCTTACATATTTATTATTATTGTGTGTTATAGTGACTTGGGTCGCTGGTTTGAATGATTGAGACTGATTAAGCTGTCAGTACTAAAACATGTTAAACAATTTTAAAATTAAATAATTTATAATGATAATTAAATAATTAAATAATTATTATTAATTATCATCAGAGATTATGTTGCAGATTAAGCATAGTTCTAAAATAAAGGTAGCTGAACATAATGTTTATGGTATATCAGCTAAATGTTAAATTCTGTATACTTTTTGAGTTTGTCACCTTAGATACATAGAAATAATAGGCGAATAATATTTAAAATATACAATTATATTATTAAAAAAAACGTAAACATGATGTGAATACAAAGCCTAGTTATTACCAGATACCAGATTAATAGGGGAAAAACTCACCTTATGCAGGTAAATACATGCCTTTGCATGCATTCTGTGTTGTTTATAAGTAAATGAAATCCTTTATGTTTTACAAACGAACCAAATGGTTGCAAATAAGATTAAAGAGACTTTGCCTCCCCCCGCACTGGGCAGCCAGGTCCTGCTGAGGGGTTGTTTTTTCATTTCCACATGAACCTTTGGTGTGGGTCATATTTAGTGTTAAAGTGCAGGTGGTTGTGGATGTTTTGTTTGACTAAGCACCTGCGTACACACAGATGGAGACAAAAGACAGATATCAGAAAACCTCACAGATCTAAGTCTCAGAGTTTGATCGAAACAGAGGGTGACGAGGTGAATCCCACATTCCAATTTGCATGTGCTGCGGGCAGATTTTGGGTATGAGGACGTTTCTTGGCACTCAAGCTCTTGCCTTTTCAGCTGTAATAGGTCGGTCTAAAGAAGATACTGTAAAAGACTGACTTGGCTTTAGCTTTGATGACTCGTCTTTAAATGACAATTTAATGCTCACAGACAAGGCTGAAGCCTAGTCCCAGACTAAAATACATGTTTGACTTGTTCCAACTGAAAGCAACTTGCACTAACATATCTTAAAATATGTCAGTGCCATTGTTTGTCTCAAGATGCACACCAGTAATGTTTTTTTAAGCAACTTAAATGTCCTAATTTAACTAAGACCTAGTCCGGGCTTAGTCTAAGACCTGTCTGTGAAAAAGAAAGACTGTGGAACAGCATTTAAGATTTTAGTTATGTTTTGAGATTTTTATTTTGCATTCAAATCAGTTTTCCTCTAATCACAACTTTGCAAGTGTCCGTTTGCTTCTATTCACAGCTCCACTCTGACAGCTGCTGCACCTCACCTTTTCATGGTTGAACGGAGAGCCATCTTCTCTTCAGGATAAATTTTCAAGATCACACTGTCCAGGGTCATCAGCTTGTCAAGTTTATAAAGGCTTGAGGTCCGCTGCAGAACTTTCTCACTCCTTAATGCAACGCGAACCACAGACCTCCAAAAAGTTTCCACAGACAACAGATTGATGAACTTACTCGTTGCTATTGCAACCTGCTCTATTTTGCACTAAAAAACTTGCTAAAATATTAATAGTTAATAATAATAATTGATTCACTCCCAGCAGTACCGACGTGGTCCCCTTAGGGGTCATGACCCCCTGGTTGAAGGCCCTTAGAGATCTTACTACATTTGGGCTGCATCTGAAATCACATACTTCTCTATAAAGTAGGTGAAAAACAGTATGTGAAAAAAAGTAGTACGTTCGAAATACCCGGATGACCTAGTTCTTCCGGCGCGATTCAGAATTGTGCATAGGATGGACACTTTACTATCCCATGAGGCCACGGGAGAGGATTTGTGAAAGTCAGTGAAGCGACGCAACAGACGCTGGTAGGTCACGTGATTAGGGCAACGAATATAGTACGTCCGGATTACATTGATATTACACACATTCATTCAATATAGAACATACTTTTTTAGTGGTCGTGAAGTAATTACTTATTCAAAATAAGTACCTACTCAAGAGAGTATCTGATTTCGGACGCAGCCTTGGTCCATGGAATCCTGCATACTAAGTGGTGACAAGGGATCAGGCAAGAGTTAAACATCTCCATCTTGTTGGAAAATAGTGTTGTACTCTTTATTTTAGGGTGCAAGTACTTAGCCGCCTGTCGATCTTTTCATGGTGTTGTGTTTCAGGATGGTAATTATACAAGATGTGTTCTAAATAAAGGCATGCGCTGTTCACTTTAGTCATAGTAAGAAGCAGGGGCGTCATTTACGGGTGGGACATGTCCCTACCACTTTTTGCTAGGGTCGATATTGTCCCCACCACTTTTGAAACATCTGGCGGCACGGAAATTTGTTTTTGAAATCAAGTGATCAAAGTGCTCGTGTACTCTGCGATCAGTGGTGCAGATACAGTGTTCTCTCGTGACTCGCGCACACAGCAGTCTTCACACGGACGCGCGCTTTAATCCGTTTCGGAGACTCTCTATTCGTTTCTTTGAATCACAAAATAAAATGCACTCAAATGTGTCCCTGCTTGATATACAACCACTGATAAACATAATCGGTTTTAATGAGGAAAAAAACAATACGAGTGAGGATAAGAGAACCCAGAACTGACACGCTTGGCAAAAGTTCTGCCACTGGACCATATCCTGTACATGTATTGTAGTCGGATCTATATACAGGTCCTTCTCAAAAAATTAGCATATTGTGATAAAGTTCATTATTTTCCATAATGTAATGATAAAAATTAAACTTTCATATATTTTAGATTCATTTCACACCAACTGAAATATTTCAGGTCTTTTGTTTTAATACTGATGATTTTGGCATACAGCTCATGAAAACCCAAAATTCCTATCTCAAAAAATTAGCATATCATGAAGCTATATACTCCCTCTCCCAGGCCATGATCCAGCAATCAATAGCCATATCCATCACAGCTGATCATGTGACTGAAACATGAGATATGATGGGTGACAACACCCACATACAAATTATTCTGAAGGCATAATGTTACACTGTTCATGGGATTATTTAAATTATGTACTAGCATGGGATTTTTTGTCCATTTGACAATTAATTTTCAGTATTTAAACAGATAAGACCCAGACTTATTCGAATAATGTCATCCTCATCATACTGCCTTCGCTCCAAAAATCTAAATTCTAAATTTTGACATATTGTTTGCAATTGCATTTATTTGAATGCCAGCAACGTTTCAGACTTTCCGGTGTGTGCATGCATTTGAGGTCAGCAAATTATCCTTAAACATTCCACAGACTCTGTGTTGCATTTACTGCACAATACTGCCACCTGGGTGACAACTCTCCCTTGAGAATTACAAAACATTAACTGAACTTAACGCAAGGGACAAAAAAAATGCATTTTATTTATGCCGTTTTACAAATTAAAAACACTTTGGCAAATGATGCAAAAAAATGCAAATGATGCTAAACAGGAAAATAAGGCATATGGTCAGCACTACATTATGTCAGCACATATCTAACGTTAAGAAACAACATCCTTCATTTTATGCACAGATTTGCACTTTGGCATCCACATCATTATAACCTTTAACATGCAGACATAAGACCAGAACAGCAACTGACCTTCCTAACTATAGACAGGTCTACTGTTAAAAAATAAATAAATTACTACGCATGATCCAAAGCGATTCATGTAGATAATATTACTGAAATACAACATGAAAAAAAACACAAAAAGGCCATATAACTCAAATATTCAGTCTTAACTTCTTAAAGTGCCTAAAGATATATGAATTCCAAGACACTGGTAATACACATGAAACACTGATTCAACACTTCTTTATAATGGCAATGTAACTGGCAGTCTGTAGAAAAAGGCCACATGCTGATCTCAGTACATCAGACAAGTCACCTCTCTCAAGGCAATATCAGATCAAATACAATGTAATTGCCATGTACATGACCTAAAGACACTCATAATCTATCTCCTCCAAGTATCTGAGAGAAAATACTAAGGAAACTAAAGTCTACCTGATTTGTCTTGGTGAACCTTGAGAGATCTTTGACTATTTACTTATTTTTGCATAAAGGACATTACAAAATAATACATTTCTTAAAATGCATTTGCATATAATTTTAGAGCTTTGTTTCTGACAAATGTTTTTCTTAAGTTTGCATGAGATTTACAATTACAGCGTACAATACAAGATGGACAAAAACTGTTGACTAATATGATGATTAAAATGTCTATTAGAGTACATTGTTGGTTTCTGAGAAAAATGTTTGTACAAAAGGCCAAGTTAAGGTAAGAGAAATCCCTTCTGCATCTGGATTCTGTCTTGCACTGGAGAAGTCAAATCAGAGTAATTGTTTAAACTAAGCAAACCACAGCAGAATACATAACCCTTTAAAAAAAAAAAAAACGTATATGACAGTTGAAGCTGGTACCACTAGTTAATAAGATGTATACTGCAATGTGGTTATCTTTATCTACCCAGGATCCACTACCAACAGCTGTAAAACTTATTTCCTTAACCTTAAAACAGTGATGCAAGGAAAAACATGTGAAGTCTACCTGAGTAACAAATGCACAAGGATCCTGCTCTCCAAAAGCTTTATAATTATTAGAGTAAATATGCAGGAAGAAGAAAAAAAAAACACTACTAGTATGAATGATTACATGAACTGTATATTCTCCTATGATATATACTACAAATCATTGCAAAGTCCTATATACACATTAAAAAGTAAAATGAAAAGGAATGGTAAAGTTTCCAGTGCAACTTCTAACATCGCCATTTCCAGTGCAAAACATGTGGTACAGTACTTGACCTGTAAAAGCTTAATGGATTATGAAAGCAAATGTCAGTCATCAGCAGTGAAAGCATACAATGGAATTGCATGCCACTGTCTGTAAATGAATCCCTGTCGTAAGTTGTCTATGACTTACTAAAAAAAAAAAACATTATCTTAGAAAATTAAGATAAAGAGGTTTTAAAATGTGTTTTACATTTTCATAATATATAATATAAGGCATTAAAAGGTGTTCATCCCTAGATTTTTCAAATTTTTTTTTTGCATTAAAATACCATTAAGCTTAAGTCCAACTTTAAACATGAAATTGCAGGTACTCACCCATATAGATCGCAATACATACTACAGGACGTAACACCTGGAGTCTTGTCTCCTAAGGAGTCAGATTACAACATTTGGCATTAAAGCTAAGCAATCACTCTGCTTGCATTTGCTCCTTGATGTCTGAAGGCAGTGTCTCAAACAGCACGTCTTCTACAACAAGTCCACTGCTCTTTAAGGCGCGACAAGAGCCAAGTTCAGCTGGTAAGATCTCAAAGTGATTACCCTTTAACTCCAAGTGAGTCAGTACACTTAGGAAAGAAATCTTTGGTGAAAGGACAGACAGCATGTTTCTGCCAAGCTTCAGAGTTTTGAGCTTCTTACAGAAGAAGAGCTCATCAGGAATATTTTCAATTTTGTTGCAACTAACAGAGAAGTATTGAAGGCTCTGGAGAACGCCTATCTCCGGTGGGATAAAACGGATGTCGTTGTTGGAAAGATCGAGGTAGCGCAGTTTGTTGCAGAGGAACAAGTGTGAAGGTAGGATCTCGATCTTGTTATGGCTTAAGTAGAGGCGCTCCAAGCTCCCAAGTTTTTTGATGTGTTCAGGTATAAAAGTGATGCCGTTGTGCCAAAGCTTCAGACTGGTCAGCTTACGGAGGTGCTGGAAGCTGAGGATCTCTTCAATGGAGCGTAGATTGTTCTCCTTCAGATCCAACATCTGCAGATTAGACAGGCTGAAAATGGCATGTGGTATGCGTTCGAGGTCGCAGTGCACCAACTCAAGTTCTATTAGATTCACCATCTTTTTCAGGTTGTTAAGCATGACCAGCTTGGTGCCATCATTGCAAATACAGAGGCGTTGTAGATGGCTGGCCACATCCACAATGGACTGAGGGATCTTGGTGAAGTTGCTCTTGAGTGTCAGGGTCTTCAGTGCTTTGAGCTCTCGTAAAGAGTCCAAGGTTACATTCTTTGATGCATCAGAACTTAAAGAGCCAATCAGATGGAGCTCTTCCAAATTCCGCAACATATACAACCACTGTGGAAGTTCACGGCCATCATCAAACTTCACTCGCAGGACCTTCAAGTTCTCCTTGAGGAATGAGGTTGCTGCACTATGGATCTTGAGCGAGCACTGGTAAAGCGAAAGCTCCTGGAGATCCTCTAGTTGGGCAATGGCTGCTGGTATGGTAACATTATTAATGATCTCAAGCTTCAAAGACTGCAGCTCTGTCACCTCAAAGATGGTATCTGGGAGGCCAGACAGCATAAAGAGTTGAAGTTCTAGCCTGTTATTGCTGTTGGTTTGTAGCTTCTGCCGAAGCTTGTCAGCTGTCCACTCGTGGTTAAGGTTGAGCTGTTTCAGCTTGTTTTCGCTCACCTCTGACAGAAACACTGCAAATCTCTTGGAATATAGGGGATCGTACTGATCGATCATGTGCAACATGAAAGCAAAGTCATTCTTTACATCTGGGATGTCATCAATTCCAGTCTCTTGCCTAACATATTCAAAGGAGTACTCCTTGAGAGAAATATAGAACAGCCAGTAAGATGTATAAAGGCATGTGAGTCCATAAACACCAACAAAACACAAATAACAGTAAGAGAGCTTTGAGAACAAGTGGGCCATAGTATGATTGCAACAGAAGTACCGGTAACCTGTCATGTCCTGCATGTTCTCAGTGCAGGTAACATTGAACCTAACCTTTGACACCAGAGCACTGTTGTATGCAATTATAAGGATAAACTTGAGCACTTTTACAACAGTCTGACGGACATACATCATATATAATATATCACCCTCCTCCACATGCAGGCGGAATTTTTTGACCTTCTCAAACAAGGCTTTGGCTTGTTCTCCTTCCTTCTTGTCAAGGACACTTGCTGCTGGCTTGTCAACAACAATCTTTTCAGGTATTGATCTTAAAGATGAAGTCTTCTCCAGGTTGCCCTCTCCAATCGGAGAATCAAGGTGTGACCTACTGGCACTGTTCTTCTTGCTGTCCTTCTCTTCAGGATTCTCCCCAGACACTTCTGACAGTGCTCTGGTAGTCCATGGAGAGTCGAAACACTTTCCCAGGATGGATATGAAGTGCTCAATTTTAGAGCTGGAGCCAGGAAACTTGAACCAGAAATTGCTGCACACCATGAAAATTAAGGTATGTATGAGAACCAGGTAAGGGAAGTACTTGGCATACCAATGCAGTGCCTTTTCGTAGCACATCTGGTTTATGTAGTTATACTGCTGAATATCCAAGTTGGTCTTCAGTCCTTTCAACTCATGGACAGGCACTATCGCTACATGATTTGTGGAAGGTGGTGGGCACATCAGCTCGGTCTGGTTTGGTGAGAATGTCCTTTGAGGAAGGCATATGATTTTGTCTTGCATCACCTAAAAGGATAAAAGAGTGTAGCTATCAGAATCAGCACAATGACATCAAAACATACTTGGACTATTGCTGATATTCAATCCAAATGTTTAGATTAGGGGTGTTCCCGAAGCCAAATACCTTATCTAAAATCTCTATGCAATAATGAGTGAAGTGAATGAGTGAGAGTAAAAATGAAATGAGCGCATCTCTCAGAAATTGGCAAGAGTAATATCAACTCAAATAGGCTACTACATCATATACATGTTCTACGATATATGATATTGTATGTCATTGTATGTATATTTAAATGATTTAAAGGAACACGCCGACTTTTTGGGACTTTAGCTTATTCACCGTATCCCCCAGAGTTAGTTAAGTCCATACATACCCTTTTCATCTCCGTGCGTCCCGTAACTCTGTCTGACGCACCCACCGCTAGCCTAGCTTAGCACAAAGACTGGAAGTAAATGGCTTCAGCTAGCATACTGCTCCCAATAAGTGACAAAATAACGCCAACATTTTCCTATTTATATGTTGTGATTTGTATAGTCACAATGTGTACAAATAACAAGGTCATATGAGACACAGACATCTTTTAACCGTATACATACTGGGAACTATAGTCTCAGAAGGCAAAGCACTGCTACTTGGGGCGGAGTGATTTGCTCGCAGCACCCGAGAAGCCCGATGGTGAGGAGCAGAGAGTTCGCTCGGAGTGTTGCGCTAATCACTCCGCCCAAGTAGTGCTTCGCCTTCTGAGAATATAGTTCCCAATATGTATACGGTTAAAAGATGCCTGTGTCTCATATGACCTTGTTATTTGTACACACTGTGACTATACAAATCACAACATATAAATAGTAAAATGTTGGCGTTATTTTGTCACTTATTGGGAGCAGTATGCTAGCTGAAGCCATTTACTTCCAGTCTTTGTGCTAAGCTAGGCTAGCGGTGAGTGAGTCAGACAGAGTTACGGGACGCACGGAGATGAAAAGGGTATGTATGGACTTATCTAACTCTGGGGGATACGGTGAATAAGCTAAAGTCCCAAAAAGTCGGCGTGTTCCTTTAAGCCTTGTACAATATGATACTCAAATTTTTCTTATTTCAGCAAGACAATGCCAAGATTAATTCTGCACGTTACAACAGTGTGGCTTCATAGTAAAAGAGTTCAGGGTTCAGAGTTCATTATGAATGAACATTCAACATTCATACCAGCTTGTTTAGTGATAGTATGTGAGCACACAGCGAGACCCACCTGAGCTAGATATCAAAGACTAGAAAGACAGTTCACTATTACTTATAAGGCGGGACAGTTTCTACCATTCATAAGTAAAAGAGCCAATCGCTGATTGGTAAAGTCATTGTCACTGCATCGATCTGTTAGAAGCTCCGGTTCCCATAGGAACCTGAGACTCGCGCTTAGGACAGCACATGCGCATTGGCTCATCTAGCCTAAAAAGTAAGTGTTTGGTGGGACTTTGAATGAGCCAAGAGAATGGACATGAGCAGCAGCGTGGAAAATCAACGCTGTAGCTAAAACGCGGAATGCAGTTTAATTTATTAGGGCATTCCTCAAGTGGAATGGATTTGACTGACAGCGCTCTGAAAAGTGAAGACATATGCACTGAATTAGAGACGGTAAAAGTGAGCGGGTCCAAATCATTGGTCTTAAAAAGTGGGTGGGTTTTGTCCCACTCATATACAGTACAATGGTTCCGATGCCCATGCTACATAGTGTTATAAAATGCCGCCAGGAGATATGCCGAATCATACGAGAGCATTAGCTCATATACACTGAACAAAATTATAAATGCAACACTTTTGTTTTTGCCCACATTTTTCATGAGCTGAACTCAAAGATCTAAGACTAAGGCTACACAAAAGACCCATTTCTCTCAAATATTGTTCACAAATCTGTCTAAATCTGTTAGTGAGCACTTCTCCTTTGCTGAGAAAATCCATCCACCTCACAGTTGTGGCATATCAAGATGCTGATTAGACAGCATGATTATTACACAGGTGTGCCTTAGGCTGGCCACAATAAAAGGCCACTCTAAAATATGCAGTTTTACTGTATTGGGGGACTCAGAAAACCAGTCAGTATCTGGTGTGACCATCATTTGCCTCACGCAGTGCAAGCCATCTCCTTTGCATAGAGTTGATCAGGTTGTTGATTGTGGCCTGTAGAACATTGGTCCACTCCTCTTCAATGGCTGTGCGAAGTTGCTGGATATTGGCAGGACCTGAAATACACTGTCGTATAAGCCGATACACAGCATCCCAAACATGCTCAATGGGTGCCATGTCCGATGAGTATGCTGGCCATGGAAGAACTGGGATGTTTTCAGCCTTCAGGAATTGTGTACAGATCCTTGCAACATGGGGCCGTGTATTATCATGCTGCAACATGAGGTGATGGTCGTGGATGAATGGCACAACAATGGGCCTCAGGATCTCGTCACGGTATCTGTGCATTCAAAATGCCATAAAAAATATGCACCTGTGTTCGTTGTCCATAACATTTGCCTGCCCATACCATAACCCCACCGCCACCATGGGCCACTCGATCCACAAAGTTGACATCAGCAAACCGCTCACTCACACGACGCATTCTGCCATCTGCCCTGTACAGTGAAAACCAGGATTCATCCATGAAGAGAACACCTCTCCAAAGTGCCAGTCACCATCAAATGTGAGCATTTGCCCACTCAAGTCGGTTGAGTGGGCCCACTTATTTGCCCCCGATGAGGACGACGAGCATGCAGATGAGCTTCCCTGAGACGGTTTCTGACAGTTTGTGCAGAAATTCTTTGGTTATGCAAACCGATTGTTGCAGCAGCTGTCCGGATGGCTGGTCTCAGACGATCTTGGAGGTGAAGATGCTGGATGTGGAGTAGAGGTGGGCGATATATCGTTTAGACGATAATATCCAAATTGTTGTCTGGACGATATGCAAAATTGGGATATCGAATATTTCATAATTTGTACAATCCGACCGCCCAAACATGAAAAGAGCTGAAGGAAGTTAAAGAGAAAACAAATAACGCACACTATAACCTTCTAAACAATTATACGTAGCGATTTTAATACTGTAGGGGTTTGTTTGACTGTATTTTATTTTATTTTTTGTACAAAATCACGATCGTTCCTCAATTGCACGAGAGTAAGCTGCTACTAATTTGCAATATACAACTACGAAGTTCTTACCTCACCTGTGTGTTATGACGTTTCTTAGGTTGAAGCAACAATCCAAAATCGTAAAGAGTAAAGCCGATGTACGATTAATAAAATAGCAGCTAGAAAAGGCAAAATATGCGTTGTTTGCGGAAAAATGAAGTTTGAAGTAAAAACGTTTTTCTTAAATGTCTGTGGCGTCCTCAAGTGGCGAGCTTCGTGATTGCATCATTAGAAAATTGCGTTGTATAATGAGTCCAAAAGATGGAATACATTTTCCCAAGAGATCGGTTCGGTACGCATTACAAACCGAACCATTCCGGTGGTTGGACCATTTTTCCTGCCGACCAAAATCCGCGCTGGGACGAACACCACAACGTTGCGCAACATCAAATGGCAAATGTAATGAAAACGGAACGAAACTCATTGTTTTGTGCTTCACGGACCGTTTATCAGTTCGGACGATGTCAGTGCAGCGCGAGCCGATCTTGATTAAGCGACACCGTTACTACATAAGAAATCCAGTAAACTAAGCATTTGAATTCGCCACTTAAGTAGGCTAATAACATCGCTGCGAGATCTAGTGAGAAGCGTTACAATTTCTCCGTTATTAACTGATCAAACAGCGCTGACGTGGAAACCAGGAGAAACATTGTTCCATGAATGAACTAGTTATAGGTTTTAAGTCCACAGATCATTCACCATGACTCTGTTATTTTTACACTCTATGGTAGTAACACTAACTTGTAACCATGGAAGTTTGGCAGAAATATTAAAATGCTTTCAAGTACGTCACACATCTTTTTCCAGCACTTCAAAACTCAAATGTTATTTAAATGTTATTTTTAAAGTGATGACCAAAACATTATTTGTTCATCCTTCAAAGATTACCCCCATTTATAAAACTAAAAGTTTCAAGATGTAGGAAAAACTCACACTTATTTAAAAATATTTTTTCTTTTAATAAATAGGAAATTTCTATGGCATTTCTTTATGTTTGCTGTATCGAAAACGTACCGAACGTGACACCACTGTATCGTATTGAACCGAAACGTGAATTTTGTGAACCGTTACATCCCTATTAAAAATATAAAAGAACAATAAAGACTTTATTGAATAATATATTATTATTTTAAAAAGTTTAGGAGTCTTTAAATCAATAATGTCTCATATCTTTATGTACTAGTAATTCTATACAATAATAGGTCAAATCAAATGCAGCAAGTCAAAAGACCAACTGGACCTTCTTTGCCAGTTTGCACACATTTCTTTGAAGGATTGCAAAAATATCGTCTGAATATCGATATCGAGATATTGAAAAAAAATATCAAGATATTCATTTTTGTCAATATCTCCCACCCCTAATGTGGAGGTCCTGGGATGGTGTGGTTACACGCAGGGGCGTAGCACAAGATCCCGGGCCCTATGTATAGTCAGTCCTGATGGGCCCCTATGTTCCAAATAAAATACTTTTTGGATTGTTGACCGGGGGGGGGGTAAGGGGTGGAGTTGGATTGCGCACGCGCTATGTATGTTATGCGCACAGATGTTCTGTCTCGCATTCGCCTTCTAGATTCCGGGAGATTTTAACTAATTTGCGGGCATCAGGGAGACGCTATCAAACTTCCGGGAGAATTGGGATGTCTGTATTACAGACTTTTCAAGGGCCCTTCATCCCCTTGGGGCCCTGGTAATCAGTACTGGTTTTACCCCCAGTCCGACGCCCCTGGTTACACGTGGTCTGCGGGTGTGAGGCCGGTTGGATGTACTGCCAAATTCTCTGAAACTCTTTTGGAGACAGCTTATGGTAGAGAAATGAACATTCAATTCACGGGCAATAGCTCTGGTGGACATTCCTGCATGCTCCCTCAAAACATGCGGCATCTCTGGCATTGCTGTGTGATAAAACTGCACATTTTAGAGTAGCCTTTTATTGTGTCCAGCCTAAGGCACATCTGTAAAATAATCATGCCGTCTAATCAGCATCTTGATATGCCACACCTGTGAGGTGGATGGATTATCTCGGCAAAGGAGAAGTGCTCACTAACACAGAATTAGACAGATTTGTGAACAATATTTGAGAGAAATTGGCCTTTTGTGTACATAGAAAAAGTCTTAGATCTTTGAGTTCACCAGCACCTCATGAAAAATGGGGGCAAAAACAAAAGTGTTGCATTTATAATTTTGTTCAGTGTATAATGAATGCCATCAGACATCAGAATTGATGTGGATACTAGGGGTGTAACGGTACACATAATTTTACTGAACATTTTCAGAACAGGTCTTTTGGTTCGGTATGCAATGCATGTGTACCGAATAAATAGAACTGTTTTAACCGCTGCATGTACGGACCTTCTCTGCATGTGGAACTTCATTTCAAACTCCATGTTTCCCCCATAGGATGGAACAATATCATTAATATTGATATACTTTGATGTTGCAAATACATCTGAAAAATAACTAAAGGCAAAGAGTGATCTGCTGTTGGATAAGTGTAAGTTGTAATAAACATGAAACATGCTTTATATAAAGCACTTCAAACTAAGTCATAAACCTGCATGGTTTGCCGTACAGTAGTGGTTCTTACAATTATTTGGTCACACCCTTATTTAAACTTTTTTTTTTTTAAAGGTTTAAATCCCACCTCCCCATATGCTTTCTATGGCGAGGAACTTCTATGTCGGGCTTGTTTAGACGGTGACAAGTCTGAATAAGAACGATTCAGTGGAATTGGCGTTTGTTGCCTCTTTATAATGGCAGAGCGACAACCGCTATTCACACACTTGAACACTATTGCAACATTTGTTTGCTGAATTTTTTTCTGCTGATCTCCCACGCCCCCTCCCAATATTAACAGACTTTTTTTTATTTAAAGACAGACATAGTTTGTCCAGTAAAACATTGTTTAATTACTAAAAAAACAGGGTTTGTTTTCCCCCTGCTGTACCATGGACATACTGAACCGTGACTTCAAAACTGAGGTATATACTGAACCGTCATTATTGTGTACCGTTACACCCCTACTGCATACCCACTTATAATTAATGGGTTTTGTTATTCCAGTATTTTCTGTGTGGACAAATCTTAATGCTATGTCATACAATAGCATTCTGGTGAACTGTATGTTTTTTTAACTTTGCTACAGCTTGGAGAGGTGTTCAATAGGGGTTCAGGTCAGGTTTTTGTGCAGGCCAGTCAAGTTGCTCCCCACCAGAGTCAGTAAACCCAGTTTATGGACCATACTTCGGGTAATCCAGAAAATCCACCTTTGAGAGTTTACACACAGATTAAGAGCTTGCTTCACATAAAAGTAGCATTCATCCATGTACAGTCATTCTAATTATATGAATATGCCCAAGTAATTTTCCCTGAATATAAAAAATAAAGATGAAAGCTAATAAACCTCAAACACATCAGAGAGATAAACCTCCAGTGTGTAAAACGGTAGATGAGGCTCATTTTATGGTTTGAATTTCCAATCCCACACCACCTTTAGATTGCCGGGAAGTGGGAACAGTGTAACAGTATCTGATGAGGAGAATATCTCTTAAGATAACCATTTTGGTGCTCAGACATAAGTGTTGTGACTCAGACAGGAAATGAAAAATCATTGCACTGGCCACTTGAATTCTAGAGGTACTCAATTTTGCATTAAATATTTTTAAAGGACACACTAGGCAGGGGGGAAAAAAGTATTCACTAGAAATGAAAAGCAGTAAACAAAAGCATTCTGTATTCGTTTCAAGATGTGTGCCCTTCCCCCCTTTTCCTGCAAAACAGTTTAGTTTGTCTGGTAATTGACATGTGGTTTCTGCCTGCAAAGGTAATGAAAAGTGAGAAAAATCAGCTAAAAAGAGAGGGAAAGAGAATTGAGAGAGCTCTATACAGCACTATAGTGTAGTACAAGCACAATAGGCAGACTGCAGAGTAAAGCCCGCTAATGAAGCATCAGCAGCTCTGAACATGGCTTCTCTGCAGTAAAATGGATGAGGCGCAGCAGCCCCAAGTGGCTAATAAAATGTCCATTATGCATTACAGGCCACTCAAAGTGCCCTAAGTCAAACATGGTCATTAAGCAAACCACGGGATTATGCAGTGGCATTAGTAAAATAATTAATTAAGACAATTTTTACTGCCTTCACTGAGATCATCATGAACATCCAGTTGCAATTTACAAATTGCAATTCATCATACAGCTGTGCCATTCTTTGATGCTTGATGCGCAGATTGCGCACCTCCAGGGACAGTGGGGGATATCCCTGTCCTAACAATGGGTTCCTGTTAATGTTGTTTGTTGAAACTAAAAATAATTCAGGATCATCTGGAGGAATTGCAACTGAAGGGCAAACTTGCTGCTTGAAGCTCCACCCACTAGTTTACGAGGCCGAGTAGCTAGACTACAGGAGTCATTTTGTGTTTATAGAGGGGCCACCATGAGGGGAAGAAGGGGTAATCTTTTTGTGTGGGGCGACTGGAATTTAGCTATTTTCCGTTAGCAAACTCCCACTCAATGCAGTATGTACTGCCCAACAGTGGGCTTTTCATGCACAGGGGAAATACATCTATGGTGTAAAGTCTTTTATTATTCCATTGCCGTTGATCAAGGAAGACTGTTCCCCCGGTGTCACAGACATGGCTTAAACCTAGTCCCAGACTAAAATGTTTGAGCCGTGTTAACTGAAAGAAAGTCGCACTGGCATAACTTAAATTATGTCAGTGCCATTGGTTTGTCTCAAGATGCAAATCAGTAATGTTTTTTTTTTCTAAGGCATATTTTTTTTAAAACTACTTAAATGTCCTAATTGAACTGAGGCTTAATCCTGGCTTAATATAAGTCCTGTCTGTGAAACCAGGTCTGTATGTTTAGATACTGCTTAAAGTGGAAATTAAGCAGTCAGTCAAGTTAACATTATTTAGAAAATAGATTTCCACTCTAATCAAAAATTATATTTAACAAACAATATATGTAAACACTTTTGTTATAGCTTTTGTAGCAAGGTCACTACAACTTGTGACATCATGGAGTAGGTTGGCTCTGTTGGATTAATGAAGATTATTATAGTTTCGATTCTGGTCTTTGATTTTTCTGCTTAGTTGCTGTAATCTTTACTAGTAATAGATCTGTCACCAAAAAGATGACCAATAGAGGGCTCCAGTACTATTTGCAAGGCAATTATGGGCTGATAAAAAAACAAAACAACAGTGAAAAAAAGTTGGTTAAAAACTATTGCATGGAATGCAAAATGATAATAAAAAAAAGGATAATGGCAAGGGAGATGACGGGATTAGAGATAACCTTTGGAGACTATCCAAAGTATGGAGTCCTGGTAAGAAATATTTATTTAGTTGTCATATGGGTGTTTATTATGATTGTTGTTCAATTTTCATTTCTGACAGTCTTTTCGGCAACATGCTGTATTTCCAAGTGTAACTATGGAAATCTTGTGGCGGTGGGACTTGGAAATGTGTATCAGGAAACGAAGCAACTATTCTCCCTTTCAGCAGCAGTATGAATATGGACACTTTTGTCATTTGCTTTAACACTGTAAAACCACTTTTTACATCCCTTTTACATCTCCTTTTTACACTGTCATCTTTAACTGTCTCTCTACCACTGTATCTGATGAACTCAGGCAAGACAACAAACCCTGTGACATCACAGCAAGTATAGCGGTGCTCTTGCTACAAAAGCTATATCAAAACATCTTCATTTCTTTTAAATGGTTACATTGATTGTGTTTGTTATATAATTTGATTAGAGTTGAAATCCATTCACTAAATAATGATAACTTGACTGAATGCTTCATTTACACTTTAAGACTCACTTTTCAGCTGTAAAAAAAAAAAAAAAAATAGTAGTTTTCTTTTGGTATTTGGTTTAGGGAGAAGAATAGTAATATTTACCTGCAGAGTACATCCAAACACACCTATCATGAGCATGACCACAGAAAGGTAGTCTGTGAACACATCCCACCATGGCTTCAGAACCCGGAAAGCCGGCTGCTGTTCCGTGAACTGCCGGAATTCGGTCACTGGAATCATGCTCCTGTAAAGGCACAATGAAGAATTATGAGCTATGAATATTTTGAATAACATATTATACTGGGGTTTACTGTAAGGTTTTTGCTTAATGACTTCAATGACCAGCCGGAATTTATGAAATTACAACACAATACATCCTCACTAAAGAGAGCTGATATGCTAGACTAAAGTTGTCTTATCACAATACCAAAATATCAGTGGTTCTCGTAAAAATGTCAGTACTACAGCAAAAACTATTATAATTATTTAATTATTTAAAGCTGCAGTCCGTAGTTTTTCCTCTTTGTCGCCATCTCTGTTCGAAATCTCCAATTGCAGTTATTTGTGGAATTAACTTTACGTGGGATGTGCCTTGGCACGGCACTGCGTGGATGAATCTAATGTTTTGAGGAGAATGTGCGGCTGTAAGTCACTGCGCCGGTGTGGATACGGTCATTCGGAATCACAGATTCTACTTTTTGGAAGTATGACCAACATAAGAATATTCACCGGAAAATGTCATCTGAACAAGTAAGTAACATCCACTTTTGTTCTGACCAACTAAGGGGAAAAAAGCAAAAATAATTGCAGTAAATCGCGCTGATTAAATCTAACGATCGCTTATATAACGTCAAACCGTTCAAATTATTCTTTGTTCTCAAATTGTTAATGTTAACAACATCAGCATTGCGTGACTACATTTAATGTCCTTTCGATATTTATCCTTGTTTTCGCATGGGCCCGGTTGCAGTCTCTTTTTTTTCTGTATCCACTCCAAAGTCCGAAGTCTTTTGCATTTTACAACTGGTGAATCTCCAGTTGTCACTGGTGATTGTCATTTGAACCTTTCTGGATCCACCATCAAATTGATAAGTTTAATTTAGTGATGCACCGATGTGAAAATTGTGGCCGATACCGATAACCGATATTAACATTGCTGTTTATGGCCGATACCGATATTTACCGATGTCGATATCTCTGTATAGAAAACACATTTTTATGATAATCAAATAAAGAGCTATTTTCCAAAACACTTGTTTTTTTTAACTTTTGTAATTTATTTTCAGAAATGACTGATATTGGGCACCTTTACCTGTGTGCAAAGTATGTCATCAGATTTCCAGAAGAAAAAATAAATATTTAAATAAAAATACATTTTTATAAAGGATACAAGTGTGTCCTGAATTCACACTATGAATAAGCCAACCCTGAGTATTCTCAATAAACATCTAACTCACTTGAGACCAAGTCACTGTATTCTGTGAACATTGTACAACAGTTCAAAACTTTAAAGTACAGTACTGTCCTACTAAGGCAAAAGACCTTAACTTCTATTTTATAGCACAATGTAATCAATATTAACCCTATTAGACTCACTATGATAAAAAATGGCTTCACATGTATTAAAGGGTTAGTTCACCCAAAAATGAAAATTATGTCATTAATGACTCACCCTCATGTCGTCCCAAGCCCGTAAGACCTCCGTTCATCTTTGGAACACAGTTTAAGATATTTTAGATTTAGTCCGAGAGCTTTTTGTCCCTCCATTGAAAATGTACGTACGGCACACACTCTTTGTCCAGAATGGAAATAAAGACATCATCAAAGTAGTCCATGTGACATCAGTGGGTTAGTTAGAATGTTTGGAAGCATCGAAAATACATTTTGGTCCAAACATAACAAAAACTACGACTTTATTCAGCATTGTATTGTCTTCCGGTTCTGTTGTTGATCCGCGTTCACGATTCCGCAGTGACCCTGCTGACGTAAGACGCTGATGACGTGTTATCTGGTGCGCCCGAGCTTCGTTTACAGTTTGAGGGAGACGGGCGCTGTATTCAAGCTATTCTACATTGTTTGTATTGCTATATTTTTTTTTAAAATGGTGCGTAGGTGTGCATGTCGCGGATGTCCTAATCTCCAGATAACACGTCATCAACGTCTTACGTCAGCAGGGTCACTGCGGAATCGTGAACGCGGATCAACAACAGAACCGGAAGACAATACAATGCTGAATAAAGTCGTAGTTTTTGTTATGTTTGGACCAAAATGTATTTTCGATGCTTCCAAACATTCTAACTAACCCACTGATGTCACATGGACTACTTTGATGATGTCTTTATTTCCATTCTGGACAAAGAGTTTGTGCCGTACGTACATTTTCAATGGAGGGACAAAAAGCTCTCGGACTAAATCTAAAATATCTTAAACTGTGTTCCAAAGATGAACGGAGGTCTTACGGGCTTGGGACGACATGAGGGTGAGTCATTAATGACATAATTTTCATTTTTGGGTGAACTAACCCTTTAACAAGAAGTTGAAGTAGTGAGCATAGTTGGAATGTCCTGCATGAACAAAATGACGGAGTATGTTTTTGTTTCCACTGTTCGATCGCGCCCGCGCCTCTCTCTCTCACGCGCGCGCGCGCCCCACACACACACACACACACACACACACACACACACACACACACTGCAATCTTGACGTCGCAAACAGTTCATAATAGTCACAGAGCTTCAGAGCTAAGGCAGGGCAACAGATTAGGTGTCCCTAAAGAACTGTAACGTTATCTAACAGTTAGTAGTTCCGCATTGTAATGGATTTGCTTTCTCGTCGGTTGTTTGACATGGATTTTAACCACAAAAGGTAGGCTTTAAATTACTACATTCCCGCTGCTGGTGTATAATGGGTGTGTCGTTGCGGCTCCAACTGACCAACTCGCGTAGTTTTCAGTCAGTGGACTGTCATTGACGGGCGAGAGCTAGCATTTTATTTCAGTTGTAGCCTACATGTAGCCTTACGGGTTGTGAATTAAGATATCCTACAAGCCTGCTCTAATGCAGCGCTTGTTACTAGATAAGTTGTTGATTATGGCTCGAAACGTGTTTATGTCTAGTTTGTGAAGTAGGATCGCTAGCTAAAGGCTACCGCTAGCTATTACTGGATTTTAAAGATTATCTTTTTTATGCACCCGTGTCATGTGTCATTCTTACCTTGATAATTTTCATCATTTTCCCCCGAGAGTACGCCATTATTCAGTAATCTAACAAAAGCAATCACTGTGAAACATGTAACTTACATGTGTGTCTGAGGTGATTTAATTGCTACATCATAACCCCGTAACTCCAGCGCGACAATACTTTGATGGTCGTCAGAACAATGCAGAGTGCCGTAACTTGCTGCCTCCAGCACCTGCTTCAGCACATTATGTGTGTAATGTATGCGCGCGTGCAAAAACAAACATCCCCGCCGGCCCCACATAAGCCTACACACACATCAAATACACAGGAATGATTATCGGCCTGTTCACATCGGCCCTATTTTGACATCGGAACGATACCGATGTGTAAAAAATTGACCATATCGCCTGATATTATATCGGCGGCCGATATATCGTGCATCACTAGTTTAATTATATCCAGTGCTGTGAGAAAAGGCTATAAATCTCCACCTCCAACATCCTCAAATGCAACATAGCCTACTAGCCGAGACACCTTCTTTATGTGTACAGATGTGACGTAATGACGCAAAGACATGCTGGATTTCCAGCGGAAATCCACCAGTACCACTGGAATTAAAAACATTATTACAAGCTTACCATTTTGAATCAAGCTAAGGCAAGCAGATAGTTTTGAACGCTGGCTGGTTATGTACTTGCTCAAATTTATTTTGGATAATTTTTAACCCCAAAAAAAGTTACTGACTGTAGCTTTAACTATTTGAAAAAAATGTTTTTAAATGAAATTAAATGAGTTATAATTATTATTAGTGTCAATAATTAGCCTAATAAATAACTACATGAAAAACGTTGTAAAGACTTCATTACAGTATTTTTCAATTAATTAAACCATTCTTTAAAAGTTAAGTAAAAACTTAAATGAAGAACAAAGAAACACATTATACATTAGTCAGCATTTACACTCCAAGTCTTAAAGGATTAAAGTTAGTACACTTCAAATTTAAAATTCTGTCATCATTTACTGACCCTCAAGTTGTTTCAAACCTTTAATTTTGAAGTGAACTAACCCTTTAATGCAGGTTATCAATGTCAATCACTGCAATTTTGTTTCAGTCTTTCATTTAAATATGGTTGTCAATCACTTCTTGTGAAAACTTTGAACAAAACCTCCAATGGGGGGGGGGGGGGGGGGTGTAATCAATTTAAACTATCTGCAATATTTAATTTTTAAAAAATGCACACATTCCCTCTTATTTGTATGTATAATATGACAAAGACGCAAAACATTTCTTGTCTCGCACCCTTTCACTGATAAAACTAAAGTGTTGCGTTGGATTTTTGACATCAACAAGCGGTTAGACCGCTGAGGCAGACCAGGCTAAAAACATTGTCTCCCTAACAACAAACAGAGTGGTGCTTAATAGAGTGCAGCAGAGCAGCATCAAGAATATCAAATTGAGGGGGACAATTTAGGCATTTCTAATTATTGGGGGGAGCGGGGGGACTTGTCTCCCTCAATGTCTATGGTGGTTACAGCCTTCTGGTATGTGTCGTCTGGTAATTGCATGGCTCTATGGCTTATTCTTGATTCACTTGCTACATTCAGCAATCAAATAGTTCTGAAAAAATACTTGTTCAGGTCAACACCTTATAACTGGCTACTCATTCATGAGCCTTCCCTCAATGGTCTCTCCTTGTAAATTATTTTAAATTCAAATCCATGATTTTATTTATTTGGCAAAATTCCAGGTAATATATACAAAATAAAATTGCACAAAGCAACTATCTCTTTAGTTGGGATAAAACGTACCTAACTGGGATATTAGGCTAATACCTTAATGTTTTGCAAAACAAAAACAAAATGCAAAAGTTGCAATTAAAAATGTCCTATTGATCCTGAAAGACCTAAAGATTTAGGTCATCTTAAGAACTGAAGACACCGTCATGAAGACTAGATTAAAATGCCCGTACTGATTCCTAATGAAGGCAGTCCAGCAGGCTTCATCTAACCTCTTTTGATGCGCTTCTTGCATCATGCCGTACACAATGCATATTCCACTGATCTTATTAATTATTGAGATTAATGCTGCATTGGCTTCACTTTGCAGTAGTCAGCCAGTCAAAAAAAATGGTTTACATTCATGTACCTATAAAAGGCCTGCACAGATGGAGAGCAATGACAACAAACACAGTAGTGAAACATAAAATGCAACGAGGAAGGGGAGTAGTACTAGAACGTGTTCATCATTTAAAAGTCCCCCTGTAGTCAATCATTTTATCCCCTAAAACTCACCTTTGATCACCAAAATCACATATTTAAACATTTTTTTCCCTTGAATTGTTTTTGTCATGCCTTAAAATAGTAACTCTATACCCTTGCCTCATTTAGTATATGTGGTTCTATGAATATGCAAATTATTCCCACCTCAACTCACTCACACAAGCTCAGAGATCCACTCGTTGATGATCACACGTTGACGTGATTGGTTACAAGGTAGTTTGTGACGTCAGAAACACCAGTGATTTCAATACGCGTTTTTGAGACTATCTTTGGTTCACAGCAGTTTTAAGGAGAAAATATTCAGCAATGGTGTTGACTTTAAAAAGCTTGATTTTCATTAAAAATTTGATTTTCACTACAGGGGGACTTTAAACACCATTAATGAGTACAATGCACCTTTCACAAAATGCAGACAAGTACCCAGTTGTAGTCCTGCACTTGATGTAACACCTGAAATCAATTTTAAGTCAGGCAGCCTAAATTACACTTTCTGATCAAAATGTCAGATAAACTAAAACATCCCTCACATAATTTACATGCAAGACCAAACCAAAGACAACACTTCACAGTCTGTAAAAGGCCCCAGAGTCAAAATGTGATTGCACCAAAATAAAATGAACACTAAAAATACACCATTGTGTAAAGGGGTGGGACAAAATATCAGCGCCAAATATTGATATTTTAATTAATAAAATAAAGTGCTCTAAGTAGATTTCCCTTCTCCCAGCGTCACTACTTCAAATATCCTTTGCTAAACTTTAATCCTTATACAAACCTATTGATATTCAAATTTAACATTAAAAGCTAAACACAATTTGACTGATTTATGAGTCTATTTAAATAATAGTGTCTTCACAAGCCAGTTGTCAGGGAAATTCTCACACACACACACACACACACACACACACACACACACACACACACACACACACACACACACACACACACACACAAACACACAAACCCAACCTCAGCTGACCATAAATCCTCAAGTTGTGTACTTGCTGAAAATATTAGTCATTCAATGGTGCTTACATCAGAATAAACACAATCATTCTTCTACAGGTTAAACAAGTATCCACATACTGTTTGTACTTTTATAAATATTTCTCAAGAAAAAAATACAACATAAAAGCTTGCATATTTAGATACAATCTGCTTGTGTACTGTGCACAGAATGAGTAATCATTATTTTTTTTAAAGAAACCCAGGGGTACAAGATATTCACTGTATGCAACATGCTTCAACATGCAGGCGGCCTTCTTCAGGCAGGGCAAAATATTTGGACATTTGTGAACAGCTGCAGCAGTTCAAGTATCTGGAACTCCTGATTACTATAGCTGATTTGTTACAAGATATTTTCCATTTCCACACACAGGTTTGACACACACACCCTTACAGGAGCAAATAATGATCAATAATATGAATAAATGTTAAAGGATAACATTTCTGAAAATATCATGACTTAAATGCTGAACTATATCCAATGTTCACACACTACAAGACAGACAATAATAAAATATTGGCAGAGACTGAATGGAAAAATCCAACGTGTTCTGGTAGACAAGAAATAAGCAGTGCAGAAATGGATGGGAGTATATGCACGTTCCTGCAGACCTGCTTATTTAATCTAATAGCTTTAAGTATCCTACTAAACTCAGATCTGTGCCATCTCCTGGAGCAGCTCTTCCTGCCAGGAAATGGGGTGGTTCTCAAATATAGTAGTGGAAAAAAACAGTACACTACTGAATCACATCCAGTCAGCAGCAGGACGAAGAAGAGCTCACTTTCAGATAGCTCAGTAAAAGCATGAGCACGGAGGAAATATGTTTTGTAATGATAGCTTGAGTTGATTTCCTCTCCTGCTAATTGCGGAAACCGAAATAAACAACATTCATTTACTCTCACAGGACAAAACAAAAACAGCACGTTCATTCATGCGATATTAATTTCATTTAAAATCCGCACATTTGACTGAAATCGCAAGAGACATGAAGTTATTTTGAGTATTTTAAATGGAGGCCTGTAGGCTATAATGACTATCATTGGTAGGCTAATATAACAGGCCTAATGTCAAATAAATATAAACTAAACAAATAATCATTCATAACTTCAGTGAAGCAAAATTCTAACGTTAATTGATATTCTATGAATCTAACGTATACACTTTCCTCACGGTCCTCAGTTGTTTTCTTTCGTCTCACGTGTCTGTTTTAGTAGTTTCAACAAATTCGCTCCACCAACACGTCTTTGGAACAATAATTGTACCACGTTTCCTCACTGAGGGTGGTTTGGAAAGTTAAACACTGTCCCGTGCGCGTTTCTCTGCTTCAACACGTCACGAAGATATTTATCATAAACATTTGCAATCTTAATGTTTGGCCGCAAAACACCGATAACGTGAAACAAACGGTACCAGTTTTCTCTCACCTTTAAATTGGTTGAAGGTGTCTAGAGCTGAAGATTCTAGCGGGGAATAAAGCATGTCCTTGTGGCTGCGTTTCTCAGTCTCTTCTGTCCTCCAAGTGCTATAGGCTGAGCTGCCTGGGCGGGACTTCAGTAGGCTACGTTACATGGGGAAAAATGAAAGACACAATAGCGTTCTCAGAACCGCCTTTCTCACTTTCCGTTGAGATTTTGCGTGTGTTATGTCGCGCTACATCTTTCCATGACTTATAAGCAGCACCTCATTGTTACAGGAATTCTCAAGGACATATCCTCGGCTCCACATCCCCAGTTCCCCACCATTTTAACTAACTAAATAAAGACATTTCCTATGCGTCACACTAAAGTTAATTATGGTTTATGGTCCTTGTTTAACCAAAAAGCTATGAGAACGGGCTGGAGAGATATGGCAAGGGAGTGGTATTGTAAAACACTGTAATTCACACAGGGTTTCTGACCACATTGAATGACCCTGCAATTAGAGTGGAACTGCTGAACAACAAATTCTGAATTGTAAAAAAAAAAATGTAAATCATAGACATGGTAAAATAGAGTAAAGGAACTTTTAAAAGTAGGCCTATGCATTTATAGTGGCCTATATATCATAAATGGAAACTAACAGCAATGATGATGCAAGTGTCCATAAACTATTCATTAGCTACTGCCAGACTCCTCCACACCAGGCATAGCAGACATTAACTTTGTCATCCCACTGTCTCCATAGCCTCTTCACTAGATCATATGTTTACAGCATGTATGATTGGCTGCACCATCTGCCTCAGGCTTGCTTGCACGCTCCCTCTTTGTTCTACGGAAACCCTTTTTGACATTGGGCGGCAGAGACTTTAAAAGGTCTTCCTCAACTAAAAGCCACTGTAAGGCTGACATTTTATAAGCTCTGCTTAAAGACTGGTATCTTAGAAATGCAGTATAGAGTTGGGTTAGAAAACGTACTGATCTGTGGTGGAATGTGGAGAGTGACTAAATATATGACTAAAATTTATTTTAAAAGGCATATGCTCAGACAACGTTTCAAAGAAGAGTGTCCTGTCAAGGACAGAATTCATGACCCACCAAATAGTTGTTTCAAAGTGATTTATTTCTTGCAAGTGGGAAATTCCAAATATAGTCTTGTAACGTAGAAGTCCAGTCTAGAACACTGCAGTGGGTTTTCTTTAACCATCTAAGGTTTTGCATAATCACAAAGGATAAAGGCAGAGAGAATATAATTTGATTATTATGTTTTTCTTTGGGTAATTGAGGGCCATTGTAAAAGGTGTTACGTGTATACTCTGATTTGGTTTTGTGTTCCTGTTTGTCTGCATTAGGTTCCTTTATCCTGATCTTCAGAGTCTAAAGCCTGTTATGAATCGTCTTTGTGAGTGCTACTTGCATGTGACAAAAGGTTTATATTTTAAAGCGATAGTTCACCCCAAAAACAATCTTTATTACCCCATAATTCCAAACTACTTTCTCTCTTCTGTGAAACATAAAAGGTATTTTGAAAAATGTATCGATGTTTTGTTTCCATATGTCAGTGGTAAACCAAAATTCAGTGGTAGACAATATTCTTCTTCTCTCTCTCTCTCTCTCTCTCTCTCTCTCTCTCTCTCTCTCTCTCTCTCTCTCTCTCTCTCTCTCTCTCTCTCTCTCTCTCTCTCATATATATATACATATATATATATATATATATATATATATATATATATATATGACCCTGACCACAAAACCAGTTACAAGGGTCAATTTTTTTAAATGGAGATTTATACATCACCTGAAAGCTGAATAGTCAAGCTTTCCATTGACGTATAGGATAGGATAATATTTGGCCAGGCTATGCAAAAAAATCTAAACATTGAGAAAATCGCCTTTAAAGTTGTTAAAGTTGCGATTTTGCTGCATCCATACACAAAAACATATATTTTTTATATATATCTATGGTAGGAAATTTACTAAATATCTTCATGGAACATGATCTTTTCTTAATATCCTAATGATTTTTGGCATAAAAGAAAAATCGATAATTTTGACCCATGTTGCTGGCTACATTACACATACATATCTGTCACAGTGTCTGGTTGTGTTTCCCTGGGCTTCACTAGAGGTCCTCGTTGTCACGGTGTCATTCACAATAGACTACATTTCCCAGCATTCTGTTCTGCCACTCATTATTCATTATCACACTCAGCTGTTCCCACTCACCTTGTTAGTGTCTGTCTACTTATACCCTGTCTGTTTTATCACTTGTTCTGGAATCCTTGTATTTTGTCCCCATACTTTGGATCTCGTTTGGTGTGTCTTGATCTGTGTATGTTCTTGTCTTTTGGATTGCTTACATGGTATTTGACCCCTGGTTGTGAGTATGGATTATCCTTTAATAAACACTGCAATTGGATCTATTGTCTCTCTCGTTTGTGTGTCGTGACAGAAGGATTCCAGCAAAAATGTATAGATACAGCAGTTCGGGATTCTGTAATCCTCCTCCTATGAATGGGGGAGGAAGGGGACCACAGAGAGGAGGTTCGCAGACCGGGGAGGAAGCGCCCTGGTTAAACATCTTTCAATGTTTCGCTTTATGGGCCCGTCAAACTGAGGAAGCTGCGGCGGCAAAATCTCCAGTGACCACGTCCGTCAGAGATGGTGAGTCGTTCGAGGGGACTCGTTTGGCCAAGTTCTCCGGAACTCGGGGAGGTTGCAGGGGAGGAGGTGGTCGACAAATTCCACGACATCGTCCTCCGCCTTGCCATGTTCCTGATCCGGAGCCGCTGGTCTGGTACAGCACAAGACCCTCACCACTGGTTCCGCCCCGCACTAATCTATCACCACGGGTCTCATCTAGCACAAAGCCCTCACCACTAGTCCCGTCCAGCACAAGATCCTCGCCGCTGGTTCCGCCTAGCACGAGGTCTTCACCGTTGGTCCCGCCCAGTCCAAATTCCTCGCCGCTGGTCCCGTCCAGTACTGAGTCTGCACCTCGCCGTCAAGGTCGGCAGAGGAGGAGGAAGACTTCCTGCCTCCCCAGTGAACCAGAGGCCATCACGGTGGCAGTGCCCGTGCAGCCCGCTGTCGTCCCGGTGGCAGTGCCCGTGCAGCCCGCTGTCGTCCCGGAGACCGTCCCCGTGCAGCCCGCTGTCGTCCCGGAGGCCGTCCCCGTGCAGCCCGCTGTCGTCCCGGAGGCCGTCCCCGTGCAGCCCGCTGTCGTCCCGGAGGCCGTCCCCGTGCAGCCCGCTGTCGTCCCGGAGGCCGTCCCCGTGCAGCCCGCTGTCGTCCCGGAGGCCGTCCCCGTGCAGCCCGCTGTCGTCCAGGAGATCGTCCCGGAGCTGCCCACCATCAGTCCTGCCATGGCCACGAGGGCTGTCTTCCTCTTTTATGCAGTGGCAGTACTGCATGCTTGGAGGAGACACAGCACGTCTGCCGATCCAGAGACCGTTCGGGTCCCGTCTACCGATCCAGAGACTGTTCGGGTCCCGTCTGCCGATCCAGAGACTGTACGGGTCCCGTCTGCCGATCCAGAGACGGTTCAGATGACGTCTGGCAATCTTGAGACTATTCACATGACGTCTTGCGATCCAGAGACTGTCCACGTCACGTCTGCTGTTCCTGAGCCGGGTTCTGTTCCTGTGTCTTCACCGCCCTGGCCGCCCGACGGGTCGTCTTCACCGCCCTGGCCGCCCGATGGGTCGTGTGCTTCGCCCTGGCCGCCCGAGGGGTCGTCTTCACCGCCCTGGCCGCCCGATGGACAGTCTGCTTCGCCCAGGCCGCCCGATGGACAGTCTGCTTCGCCCAGGCCGCCCGATGGACAGTCTGCTTCGCCCAGGCCGCCCGATGGACAGTCTGCTTCGCCCAGGCCGCCCGATGGACAGTCTGCTTCGCCCAGGCCGCCCGATGGACAGTCTGCTTCGCCCAGGCCGCCCGATGGACAGTCTGCTTCGCCCAGGCCGCCCGATGGACAGTCTGCTTCGCCCAGGCCGCCCGATGGACAGTCTGCTTCGCCCAGGCCGCCCGATGGACAGTCTGCTTCGCCCAGGCCGCCCGATGGACAGTCTGCTTCGCCCTGGCCGCCCGATGGACAGTCTGCTTCGCCCTGGCCGCCCGATGGACAGTCTGCTTCGCCCTGGCCGCCCGATGGACAGTCTGCTTCGCCCTGGCCGCCCGATGGACAGTCTGCTTCGCCCTGGCCGCCCGATGGACAGTCTGCTTCGCCCTGGCCGCCCGATGGACAGTCTGCTTCGCCCTGGCCGCCCGATGGACAGTCTGCTTCGCCCTGGCCGCCCGATGGACAGTCTGCTTCGCCCTGGCCGCCCGATGGACAGTCTGCTTCGCCCTGGCCGCCCGATGGACAGTCTGCTTCGCCCTGGCCGCCCGATGGACAGTCTGCTTCGCCCTGGCCGCCCGATGGACAGTCTGCTTCGCCCTGGCCGCCCGATGGACAGTCTGCTTCGCCCTGGCCGCCCGATGGACAGTCTGCTTCGCCCTGGCCGCCCGATGGACAGTCTGCTTCGCCCTGGCCGCCCGATGGACAGTCTGCTTCGCCCTGGCCGCCCGATGGACAGTCTGCTTCGCCCTGGCCGCCCGATGGACAGTCTGCTTCGCCCTGGCCGCCCGATGGACAGTCTGCTTCGCCCTGGCCGCCCGATGGACAGTCTGCTTCGCCCTGGCCGCCCGATGGACAGTCTGCTTCGCCCTGGCCGCCCGATGGACAGTCTGCTTCGCCCTGGCCGCCCGATGGACAGTCTGCTTCGCCCTGGCCGCCCGATGGACAGTCTGCTTCGCCCTGGCCGCCCGATGGACAGTCTGCTTCGCCCTGGCCGCCCGATGGACAGTCTGCTTCGCCCTGGCCGCCCGATGGACTGTCTGCTTCGCCCTGGCCGCCCGATGGACTGTCTGCTTCGCCCTCTGTTTCTGTTCCCTTCCATGGACCTGGCCCCCCATCCCTCCCCCTGATCCTCCACCGTTCCACCTCCCTCCTGGACTCTTGTTTTGTCTTGTTTTCCGTCATGGAGCTTCTGGTAGCCGCTCCGTAGAGGGGAGGTTCTGTCACAGTGTCTGGTTGTGTTTCCCTGGGGTTCACTAGAGGTCCTCGTTGTCACGGTGTCATTCACAATAGACTACATTTCCCAGAATTCTGTTCTGCCACTCATTATTCATTATCACACTCAGCTGTTCCCACTCACCTTGTTAGTGTCTGTCTACTTATACCCTGTCTGTTTTATCACTTCGTCCCCTTGGAATTATAAGGTTCTATCTGCGTTCTGAGCAGTTTTGAGATATTGAGCTTTAAAGTTTTTGCATTCCATTTGACTGTGTAGAAATAACATTTTTATTTTCTAAATAAAAAGTTCCAAAATGTACACAACTTAAAAAAACAACATCACATAATGTAAAGAAGTGGTCACAGAATAAGAATATGTGAATAACTCAATTTTGACAATGTCAGATAGAACCTTATAATTCCAAGGGGACGACTTGTTCTGGAATCACCCACACTTTGGATCTCGTTTGGTGTGTCTTGATCTGTGTATGTTCTTGTCTTTTGGATTGCTTACATGGTATTTGACCCCTGCCTGGACTGGTTGTGAGTACGGATTATCCTTTAATAAACACTGCAATTGGATCTATTGTCTCTCTCGTGTGTGTGTCGTGACACATATCCACATGTATACACATACATACCCCTTTAAACTATCCCTTAAAATATACTTTTAATGCACTCATTGTACAGATTTTATCAGTGCATGTTTATAACTCCTAAAACTGGCCTTATTGATTAGCTTGCATTATTAAACAATTTTTTAAAATGTGACATTGCCTTATATAATGTTTGATAACATTGTAGCTCAGATGATAAAGCATATTGCAAAAGATTATGGTCTATTCAAATTTTTCATAAAAAAAAAAAAACTGTGACGGGCAATATATTTGTAGTTGCCACTAACAAGATATTTCCATAAATGTAGAGCTCTCAAAAGTTCTGCAGGCTAAACATTCTCTTTACAGGATCTTGTCCAATTCTGTGAAAACTTGGAGTCCAGGCCAAGGCCATTTGGTCTGCAGGTGCAAGTCTATCAGTATTTCTTATGTAAGTTTCTGTGGTAGACTGGGACCTATTATTTTAACTTGACTAGCTCCCTAGTTCAAAAACAGCATTTCTGAACATAAGGTTGTCTTCTTGACCCTTAGAATTTCAGTAGATTCTGAATTAACTTCGCCAGAGGCTGAAGCACAGTGGTTTCAGCTGCTTTTTTGATTGATCCCAAACAGGAACCACTGAGAGTCTCTTAAGAACAATGGATTGTACTGATCCAGTGGATGAAATATGAAAGCAAAGTCATTCTTGAAATCAGCAGTACCACTATCTACTCTCATCCCACATTAGGTCAAAGGATACTGCCTATGAGAGTTTTTGATCATCCACAAGAAACTATAAATGCTAGTTTGGCCTCTGCATATACTGTCCAAAACACCCCGCAGCTTGACTACATTTCTTTTGTGTCCTCCCTTTGAACAACCGGGTCCCCTTTGACAATGATCTTCAATGATGAGCCACGGCACTTACGATGGAGAATATTTGGCCAGAGGTGGTTTAGAGCTGTGCTTGGGTAAGCGAGCCAAAAAATATTCACCTTTATCAATGCTTATGTCAGCAACAAAAACTAGTTTGGTTGATGACTGTACCTACATTGCTGACATTAGCATACTGCTCTAAGTCAAGCTTATAAACCCATGAAAAAAAAAAAAATTAATACCTAAATGGTTAGTCAGTGCTAGCTAAATATGTTTAAGGACATACCTCTTCCCCAAAGCTTGTTTTATAAACATACTGTATGATCTTGTAGATTGTCATATGAAGTGTTCCTCCAAGCAAGAAAAATTGCAAACATGTAAAATGTCAGAATGATAGAAGTCATCTCATCAGGGCTAAAAAACATGGGAGACTGGCATACTGACAAATGTCTTCAGCTTCCCTGTTCTAGCAGCATGCACAGCTGGTCATTTCAAACCAATCAACAAATTGCTTTCATGTGGTTGAACTGCTTTGTAAAGATTTTATATATATATATATATATATATATATATATATATAGGGTTCACCCATTTATGTCAAATGATAGTAAACATGTTAAAATGTGTTCCCCAAAAGGCACACACTATTGAGATCATCTATTATTTAATGTCAGGGTTTTATAAACCCCTGGGGGTCTGAGAAGATACTGCATAGGGAGAAGGTACGGAATAAGAATAAAGGACTGAATTATGTAATAATGTTAGTTTTTTTTATTTATTTTGTACATTTAGTGGTTCTTGGGTCTACTGAGAGCCTTTCAACTGAAGAAGCGCCAAGTGACTGCAAACAGTGCAAGCAAGCAAGCTCGTTCCCGTTTATCTTATGGAACCAAGGTTACGTTAGTAACTAAAACGTTCCCTTTCGATAACTGTTCACTCACATTGCGTCGATAGAGAATGCTATGGGGAATGCAATCCAACAGCACCGTGTTAGAAACGCTGGACTGTCCAAGCCGAAGCAGAGAATAGGCCCTGCGAGTCTGGCTGAGGGATGGCTCCGATCCGGGGGGCTCAAAAGTAGGGAGCGTGACAGTGGCCACTCCGGGAGCTCTGGCTGATCTCAGGCTCTGCCTTGGGGTGGGGCTGGGCAGGTGTTGGGGGCACGCCACGACTTCTCGTGCACCTCTGGAAAAAAATGGGGCGGGTCTCTGGTGGGTGGGTTCACTGACGGTGTCCGGGCTGCAGGAAACACTCTAACCCCAGGTCCTCGACAGCCTTTGAGAGGACTAGCCAGCCAAGGCAGAAGAGCCTAGCCAGGGCTGGGAATCATCTGGCACATTTTGTGGCAGGGTGGTGGAATCCTCGGATGGGTTCAACCACTTCTCTGAATCTGAAGCAACCAGGGACATGGCATCATCGCCATCATCTTTCTCAGACCCCCCAAACGAGATCAATCACCCGCACCGGAAGAGGGGTGTTGGTCTTCGCAGGTAAACAGCAGAAGGGAATCCTCTCGCTGTGGGGAGAATGAGACTCGCTTGATCTGGGCCGACGTGAGCTCCCTGAGTCCCGTTTCCCAGGCCACGCGAATCCGACTTCTTCATCCTGGCCTTGTGAGAGGAGGGGGTAGAGAAAGGAGCGGGATTACTTCCCTTAAAGAGAGTGATCCACGTGCACAGCCAGGTGAGACATTCGTGGTGCAATAATTTGCAATAAACACCACTTCAAATATGCTCTTTTATCGTGAGTAAACTCGCTCGATCACTCGCCGGGTGGAAACATGGGAGAGGCGCCTCTCAGAGATCAGTGAGGAGATGTTCTTCACACTTGGGGAAAGAATCTGATAAAATGGCAATCAGCTGCAGCTTATGTAGGCAAATGTGCCCGCCCATTTGGCTGCGCAGAGACGCCATTGGTCTGTGCAGTTGCACAGACTTTATTCAATCAGGCTTCAGTATTTTCAGAGAAAGGGATTTCCCATAGCATCAGATATGTGAGTGAACCGTTATCGAAAGGGAACCCTGATTTAAAGTAGTAAAGTCATGAATTAACTAAACAAAGTAAGAAAAGTTGGCGATTTAACTGGAAAATAATTCTATTTCTAAGGTAAATAAAAATGTATTGTATGAATTTAAATTACAAGAAAAGTTGAAATATGATAGCTAAAAGATTAGCAGAGAAATTAGAAATCTTTGGATGAGCTATAGACTGCTAGAGTTAGCATACACTGGCGATTCATAGACAGTTCTATTCAAAGTTGAAATATGATCGCTAAAAGATTAGCAGAGAAATTAGAAATATTTGGATGAGCTAGAAAGTTTAAGAATAGAATCTCCAGTGCATGCTATCTCTAGCAGTCGCAGGGAAGTTAATTTCAAAATAAGAAATTTCAATGACTTGAAAGGATGTTTATATAAACAGAAGTGTGAAGAGAAACTTTTCAACTCTTCTTTACTTTACAACATTAGCAGGATTGGCCTCTACTTCAGTGAACCTGTAAAAAATAGGCCTTATACAATGAGAAATTACACTACATTCAAAGTAAAAAAAAGAAAGTATTGTCTTGACTTGATACAAATACTTTTTAGAGCTTTAATGTGCTGAGCCTGAGATGTATAATGTTAATTTGTTTACTGAATTATTAATCCTAATCGATTACTAATGAAAGTAGAAGGCAAATGAGTGCCATGTTTCTGTGGTTACAGCGCCACCTGCTGAGTAAAAATGCATGTTGACGAATGATGTAAAATGCTGAAAGCTTAGATAATCTCACTGTCATTCAGTTTTCCAAGAAAATATGGATTTTATGTCGACCTTTGGTGACGTGCAATAAGTAATACATTGTCTAGGTGGGTAGGATACCACCATTAATTATTCATAAAAGTCTCTGCCCCAAGGCACGTTCTTGCTTTTCCTGCAGGAGCCTTTACTTTTAATAGAGGCGTTAACAACCGAGACAATCACACACGTGAGTATAAAATTGTTACTGCGAGCAAACTGGAAGTCATTTTTAGTTCATGATTCCTTTAGCATGTGCCAGTGTCTAAAATGTAGGCTGTGTGTTTTTTTTTTTTAATAGCCTAACTTAATAGGCGACTCCATACACGCATGTCAAGCTTTTTTGACCTAATTATATATTTTATCGAGTTGGTTTTAAATACCACTTAAAACAGAAGAAAAAATACTTTTTTTTTTCAATCAGAGGTAATAACTTGTACGTTATTTAGGTGTCATTTTTTGTGAACTGAATAAAGGCTACCGCAAAACGGAGACACTGGGTTTTACAATAAGCACCCAGGCTTAAAATTTAATCGGTAATAGGCCTAAATAAAAACGTACAATATATGAGGTATGGGTATTCCACTCTGGAGATGAATCCACGGTGTGAGATCTGGAGCCGCATCGCTTGGAAACGTAGAGTCACTGAATCGTTTTTGACTCGGTTCTTTGAAATGACTATTCGGAGAACTGATTCTTGGGATTGATTCGGACTTCCCGTCACTGCGAAGAAATTAAATAAATATTTTAAAACAGGTTGTGCGGGCTTTAGAATCGATGCATCGAGAGTTCCAAAAGGGAAAGGTCATCACGTAACTTAATTAACATCGACCGTTACCATTCCAGACCAGAACACACAACTGTGTCGGATCTTTAAAAAAGAGCAATCCGATTGGTCCGTTTTAGAGGCGTGGGACCAGTTGCGTGGGACGTTTGCGTCAGGGAGAATCTGCTCCCGTCAAACACAAAATAGATTTACAAAAACTGAAGGAGTCTGTGATCGCAATGTTTTGAAGTGAGCAATGAATATTTGATACGATTTCGACTTTTTTTTTTGGCAGAAATGAATCTACTCCCTATTTTCAAATCTGCCCCACGCATATTACAAACGAATAGATTTAGAACTTTATCATGCTGCAAAGTGAGTGCAAGTTTGACTGAATTAACGTTACTTATTTCTCTTTGACATTCCTTTATTTTGTTCTTTCACTTTTTTAGTGTAAGATGGCATCCATTAAACACAATAATACGAAAAGAATAGAAGGTCTGGACAAGAATGTATGGTAAGAATCAAGCTTTATTTGCAAAATAACTATCTCACAGACATGTGTTTAAGTTTCATGTGTTGTTTAGGGTGGCCTTCACATCAGTGGCAGCAGACCCTTCCATTGTTAATCTTGGACAGGGTTACCCAGACATCCCTCCTCCCTCCTATGTGAAAGAGGGTCTCGCTCGGGCAGCAATGGTAGACAGGCTGAACCAGTACACACGTGGCTTTGTATGTTCTATCCACACTTTATTATCATCCTGTATTATGTGTTGAAAAGGCACTCAAATGGTTATTTTTCTTTTTTTCAGGGCCATCCTACACTGGTTAAAGCCCTGTCAAAAGTATATGGAAAAGTCTATGACCGTAAGCTTGACCCCTTTAAAGAGATCCTGGTTACAGTGGGTGGATATGGATCTTTGTTCAGCGCTATGCAGGCTCTGGTTGAGGAGGGAGATGAGGTGAAAACATATTTAGTACTCATTATACTTATAGTATTCCACTAGATTAGGATTCACTCACTCTCCATTTTCTCCATTCAGGTTATTATTATAGAACCTTTTTTTGACTGCTATGTTCCTATGGTGAAAATGGCAGGAGCCAAACCTGTTTTCATACCTTTGCGACTGGTAGGTTAGCCTTCTCTATTAAAGTGATTGTCATATTTCTATGAAACATAACACTTGATTGACCTGTTCTGTAGAAGTCACCCACAACAACCAGAATAAATAGTGCTGACTGGGTTCTGGACCAAGAAGAACTTGCTAGTAAATTCAACTCCAAGACCAAGGCTATCATCATCAACACTCCTAATAACCCTATTGGAAAAGTAAGGTGACATATTGCATTTAGTTCCAAAATGGCATATTAATATCCTAAAGCTCTCTTTCACTCCCAGATATTCAGTAGGAGCGAGTTGCAAACGATTGCAGATCTCTGCATCAAACACGACACCCTGTGCTTCAGTGATGAGGTATATGAATGGCTCATATATAAAGGCCATGAGCATGTAAAGATAGGTATGTGATATTTCTCCAGCTGTGCATCTTATCTTTTGTGTCAATGTGCTATTAAGAGGTGATGATTCTGCAGTATTCTCTCTGAACAGCAACCCTCTCTGGAATGTGGGACAGAACCATCACTATCGGCAGTGCAGGGAAAACATTCAGCGTGACTGGATGGAAGGTATTTGACCGTTATCTTCATTGTTCATATTTATGTCTGGCTTTACCTTAAAGGAATAATTCACCCCAGAATGTATAAGTTAAAATTATAACTGTCACTATTTATACCCCCTGTTATTTTTCTCTGTGGAATAAATAGAGATTTTTAGACTTTAGATTTTTAATTTTAACTCCAGTCTCCAAAAAATTACAAAAAACTCCATAAAAACAACATACAATGTTGAAAAGAGCTATAAATAATTATGAATCTTGGCAAGTTTGATGCCAAAGCACCATAGAGTTCAAGTATTCTTTTTCTCTATAGGGGAACTGATTTTTAAGAATAACTTATAAACCTTTAAAGACAGACCTATAGTGGGTATGCATGTGACGTCAGCGTTGGCCGGAGTGACTGCGGTTACGCCCACAAGTGGCAAAAACACTGAGCGGCAGCATGGTTTTCAGCGTGAATGCTGCGGAAAAACACACAAAACGCGTCTAAAACGGGAAAGAGCTTTGAGACTGACTGTACAACTAGATTTGACAAGAAATATGAGGTATATTTTTACAGACTACCTAAAGCTACAGAACAGAGAAGCAAATAGATCGCTGCAATTCATAGAAACAACTAGACTCCAGGCAGCGAAAGATTGATTTGCAGTTATCATTTTTGTGTCAATATGCTGAATTCAGTGGTAAAATCATTCTCTATATATTGTATTGTTATATATTGCAGTGACAACTCATCAATCAAATATTTACCACTGTATAATTTGACATTTTTAAATAATCACTGACAAAAAACTATACAAGTTTTAAGTCTAGACGATATGATGATATATATAACATTGATATAAGTGATCACCTGGATTTAGACCTGCCTATATTGTATTTATATAAAGCGTTCACAGGCAAATTTGCTGTATGTATTTACCCAGTGTCAAAATCAGGCACATATAAATGTCAGGAAACACGATTCCTGGCTGAATGTCAATATCCATGGATCACTGGATCTTTAGTAAGTTGTAAGGAACACTATATTGAGTCCAATCTTTAGTTTAAACTGATAATCGTTTGTTTTACTTGCGTTTTCGCAGTTTCCCCTATTAAATCCAGTCACGCAGCTGCTCTTCTGCCACTCAGTCCGGCTGAGGGGGCGTGTTCCGGCGGGAAAGTGACGTTAATGCATTCCCTCTATTGTGAGCTGGTGGTAAATGGTGATATATGCTTTTGTTAAAGCCATCAACAGACAATGTTTCATTTTTCCTGGTGAAAAACTACATTACCCACAGAATCTCCATCAATCAAATAACCAAAACAAGCAAATTATACAGTAGGCAATGGCGTTTTGGGGGCCTGAAAATGCAAACTTTTGAAAACTGGTTCCAAACGGGCCGTTTACACAACACCATTTTCAACTAAAAACTTTTTTTTTAGTGCATTTTGGCCATTAATTTAGATGACAACGGCGTTGTGGGGGCCTGAAAACACAAACTTTTGAAAACTGGTTTCATAGTGCAAGTTTTTTTTAAATTATACTGTTATCGTCTCCGTGTAAACTATAAAAATGTGGAGGTTATGTGCATGCATATTACATGTATACTGCGTAGTGTTTCTTTACACATCGCCAACTACTGGCCTAACATGAATAATACAGCGTTTTTAGTCATTTTCGCAGATTTGTGTGAACGGGAATTGTTTTGATGACATTGTCTTCTGTACGTGAAAAAAGTAAAAACTTTTCCATTTATAGTACCTCATTGTCGTGTAAACGTACCCAAAGTGCAAGTGTTTGAAAACTACACTGTAATCGTCTCGGTATAAACTCCAAAAACACAAATTAGTGAAACCTGTGACGTCATGCGCATGCGTATTATGTGTTCATTCCATAGACTGTAAAAAAAGATGTACGACACCTCTTCACTCTCTTCCATTGGTGAAAACCGAAGCCACCAAAGTCCTAAAATGGCACTGACATCTTGCGCAGATTTGGGACCTGCTTCTGCGCAGTAGTGAGCACGGGACCCGAGTCTGCGCAGTAGTGTGAAGTAAAGCCGCGATATCAAGGTCCCGCCTTCACTCTCGCAGAAACCGTTAGTACAGTTTACTGCAGAACAACATATTATGTCAGTGTGAAATAAACAGTTATGGACATGTAGAAATTAAAGCTGAAGCTCCAATCTCCTCCCGAAAATCTCCCAAAAAGTCCACTGGTGCCTAAGTGACTTCTTCGTTTAGAGAAGCTGTCGATCATGACATCACATTCCCGTTTTTATAGCATCAAATAACTAAGACCAAACTTATTTTAAAAAACAAACACTTTACATCAGCGTAATTTACATCAGTGTAAAAAACTACCTAAAATGACAGAAAACATCTTTGGAAAAAATTCATGTGAAGTGTAATTTGATTGTTTAGTTTCCATCGCGTTGATTAGACTTCATGGGGAGGCGGGGTTTATGACCTGTACTGGGACCAGCCACTGGGGGCCGATCAAGACGCTTTGGCTTCACTTGTGCGGCACGCTTGGTTCAATCCAGTGCCATAGAGAGAAAGAGTTGCGACACGCTTTGATGTCGCCGCTATGGCTGTCACGTGGTTCATGTAAGCCCCAATAGTTCCAAAACATGTTCTTCTATGGGACAGACAGCAGCGATTACATTATTAAACGGTAAATATAAAATAAAACACACACCCAAGTACTTTTTCAGCTGTTACTGCATTATTGCATTTAGTTAATGTCAGTTTTGCATTTGGAGAGGCAGGGTGACAACGAAATACTGTATATTACTTAGATAAGTTTTAGGGTTTTTTTTGGAGGGAAAAGCTTAGTGTTCATGTTCGCATGGGTAGTAGCACTGGCTTTAGCGGCTCATCTGATGATGGAAGTCTCATGATATTTATTTTAGCACAACTGGGCTGTATTAGGCTATTGATCCGTGATCTTGCTTATAAATTCCGATTCAGCCATTAGCCTACCTTCGTGATCACGCAAAGAGGTCTGCAGTGGCGGTCCGTTCAGAATTCCAACCAACATAAAATATAAATAATTACGCTGTGCATGTACAAATGAATGATTTAGGAGGGAAATGGACTGCTCCCATAACGTAGAAAGCAATGACTATATTTGCAGCAATGTTCGGTAAATATTAACTTCATAAAATGAAACCGGAGAGATAGTTAATGAGTGAATTAACTATGTTCCTAAATACGTAGCTAAATAACTGTTAACAGAATTCATTTCAATATGGCTAATGTACCCCTTCATCCTACCCTAATCATAGACTAAACCATTCATCAGAAAACACACACAAATACATGTATACGATGTACTGTGTACAGTACACATATATTTCAATCACACATTACTAACCCATACACATAATATATTAATTGTGTATGTATATATTTATATATATATGAATGCATGTGTATTTATGTAGGCCTATATGTATTACACAAACACACATTTTGACAAATATGCATATATACACACATAACCCTAACCCATTTAAATAAATGAATTGTGTGTGTGTGTGTAAGTATATATATATATATATATATATATATATATATATATATATATATATATATATATATATATATATATATATATATATATATATTATTATTAATAATATTAATAATAATATTATATATTATATACATCAGGTTACCATAAGTTAGCTAACGTTAGTGTCACGTAAGCTATAGCTGCAATTAACCTATTATCTTCCAATAAACATTAACTAAAACTGGCTACATAAAATATAACTACTGACTAGATTCACGGGAGGTCGGCTAATGTGTGTAAAAGTAAAAAAATACAGTAATTTCATTAATTTACCAGTGAGCGTACTTCGGAAACACTGAAAATGAATGGGGTTCAATGCTGGAACTATCAGTGTTTGGAACTATTAGCTGCTCCACGACACGCGTTACTTCCGCATTCCAAAGTTCCTATGGCGGTCTATGGGAGTGTCGCAACTCTTTCTCTCTATGGCACTGGTTCAATCTATAGGTGAGTAGAGTTTCTTTACAAAGTGACATCGCCAACTACTGGCCTGGCATGCAAAATACAGCATTTTTTTCTTTTTTCGTGGATCCGTGTAAACCGGGATCTGTATGCAAAGGAAATATTTTCTGGTTTAATAAATCGTTGTCGTGTAAACATACCCTAATTCAACAGTGGTTCCATCGAGATTTTCCCATGGGTTTTTATAATGTTTTTTTTTTCTTCAATTTACGAGTAAAATAAAGTCTGTGGTAAACTTGATGAAACTTTGCTCTGCAGCGTAAATTATCAAAAATGTGAATTTTAAAGCTATGGTCATTAAAAAATATATGTTTGTAATAAGTAACTAGATAAGAACATTTGGTGTGTGAGTTTGTGCAGTTTATGTACAATACAACAATCCTGTTTTTTTTTTTTTTTAGTTGGGTTGGTCAATCGGGCCTGAACACTTGATCAAACACCTGCAGACTGTTATGCAAAACAGTCTCTATACGTGTCCGACCCCATTACAGGCAAGTTTTGTCTGTGTTATTGGTTTTTACGGTGTTGCAACGCACTATTCTATGCATTCTGTGGGTTTGTGACATAATTGTACCGCACAATAGGAGGCTGTTGGCCAGGGTCTTCTTCGGGACTATGAGCTGATGGGTCAACCCGACTGCTACTTTTCCTCTCTAGCATTGGAGCTGGAAGGCAAAAGAGACCGTATGGCAGCCATGTTGAGACAGATTGGCATGACTCCAGTGGTCCCTGAGGGAGGATACTTCATGATAGTGGATGTCACAGCACTTAGTAAGTGGGTTGAAGTCATGTATGTTAATAAGATTATATTTAAAGAGGCAAAGGTGACATTGGTTGTGGGCAGTTTAATCTGATTTATGTTGTTCTGTCTTGTCTGCTAACTATAGATCAGGACCTGTCACATATGGGAGACGAAGAACCTTATGACTACAAGTTTGTCAAATGGATGATAAAAGAGAAGGTACTCTCTTTTTTATTTTAGGAATATATATAATAGAACAAAGCATAGTAATTTTTTTTTTTTGTTAAGAAACTGGCTGCAATTCCTGTAACAGCTTTTGTGGGGGAAGATTCAGTAAAGCAGTTTGAGAAATACATTCGTTTGTGCTTTATCAAGGTAAGGAATGGGTTTACTTCAGGCTTTTACAGTAAATACAAAAGATCATTCGGCTATTTACAGGCCGCCAAATCTATATTTAGCTGTATTTCCTTTCTGAATTTGTCTGAATGTTGCAGAGATTATTTTCAAATGACATTAAATGCCTTACCAGTGCTAATAGTATGTAATGGATTTTTTTTCACTACAGCAAGATAGTACCTTGGATGCAGCAGAAGCCATTCTGAAGAGCTGGAACAAAAGCTGATTTATGAAAGTCTGATAATCCAGTAATAAATGTGCAGCACCTGTCAGATTTATAACATATTTTACTTGTATATTGTTTCATCCTCTTACAATGACTAAACAGTGGCTGAAGTGTCTTTTAGAGCTGTGTCTGGATCAGTCATTTTTAAAACTTGTTGGGATTATGGTTCAATTTTAAATTAATATTTTGTCACAGGCTTCTAGTTACATTTACTGAATTTAATGCTTGTATAAATGAAATCCTCTCTATTTGGGAAATTACAATTTATGTCTGGATTATTTAAGGTACCTTGTCTACATATAAAGTTGACTGCACACATACACTGCCTTTACAAAAAAAAATTCAATATTGAATACTGCAGTTGATCCATTGCTGAAAATTCAGCTTTGGATCACATGAATACATTACATTTAAACTATATATATTAAAATGTAGACTGAGTGAGCATAACAGACTTTTTTTTTTTTTTTTTTAATTCTTACTGACCCCAAACGTTTCAATGGTAGTGTAGGTAGAATAGAATTTGAAAAAGGTGCTGTTAGTTCAGGGCTTGTGAGATGGAAACAGCATGTTTAATGCAGCACCATTTTGTATCTAATTTAGCTGCATTTCTGATATCAGTTTCCATCAGTATATATCACAATTTCTGTGACCCTCCATGCAGAAGTCAGGAATTATGTAGTTCCAGTGTTTACATTATTTTAAAATGTTTACAGTAAATTACATTTACCCACAGAGTACAACTCATATCATAGCTGTGGTGCAGCAGGTAGAAAACATATTTCTAGCATGTTGAGTTATGGTGCTCATGTGAGAGAGATAGGTTTGAGTCAAACCTGCAACATGTCTTAGTTTTTTTGTTTTTTAAGAATAAACTGTTCCCCCCCCCCCCCCAAGACAATATCATTGCTCAACCTCAAGATGGCATTAATCAACCAAAAATATTTCATTTAGGTGGAACATGTACCTGCTTGAACATTAACCTGCCTAGTCTCAGGCTAAAATGCATGATTGAGCTGTTTTAACTAAAAGCAACTTGTACAGAGATATCTTAAAAAAATGTCAGTACCATTGTTTGGCCTGATTCACACCAGTATTTTTTTCTAGGTCACATTTATTAAAGCTACTTAAATGTCCTAATTGAACTAAAGCCTGATTTTGGCTTAATCTAAGCCCTGTCAATGAAACCAAGCCTGAGTGATATAAATTATATATTATTAGACAATTAATTTGTATTTGACTTCTTGGCTCTTTTCTGTTAGCAGCAAATGTTAAAGTCCCCCTGTAATCAATAATTGTATCCCTTAAAACTCATCTTTGATCACCAAAATTACATATTTAAAAAAAAAATCTTCATGCCTTAAAGTAGCTTGAATATAACTACACCTTATTTAGTGTACACGGTTCTATGAATGTGCAAATTAGCCACACCTCCACTCACTCACACCAGCTCAGAGATTTATTCTGATGATCACACGTTGACGTGATTGACGTGACTAGGTAGTTTATATAGTTATATGTCAACCACATTGACATATAAACAACATTAAAAGGTTGATTTTCACCACAGGGGGACTTTAAAGTATTTTATCAGTGATACCCTAATTTCCTCCTATATTTTTGTTCACTTCCTTTCAGCAGATAAAAAAAATTCTCTGAAGCACCAGCAAGTGAAGGGCGCAGCCTCTCCTCTCCAACCTATTTCCCAGCTTCCCTTTCCTCTTCCTGTCTGTAAATTTGTCCCATGTCCTGACTATCCCCTGGAGTGCATGTAGCCTATAGTATTGCTATGACAGTTTTTCAAGATAGCGTCTGGTCACTGACTATCAGACAGAAAAATCAGATTTACAGCACTGTTCAAGAGTCTGATCAGGTTTGATAAACTGAAAATTAAGTTTGAAAGGGGTCAGACATGCCCCCCCCCCTCCCCCCTCCCCCCTTTTTATTATAGGCTACTAATAAGTTCCGGATGATATCAAATACATATTTAAGATCTGTCACTAATCAAATAAGTACATTTTGACATTTGCCTTGTGAACTCTCTGTACAAATGGTTAGATGTTCTAGCATCCACTGAATCACAAGATGCTCTTTGGAATATTCTCAAATCATGCTGGATAACATGGTGCGGTTTCATACACCCTTTGCACCAAATAGTTGGTTTCTCAAATACCTCAGTGGGAGTATTTCACATGTTTATGATACTGTGCAGAGGAGTTTGTTTAATCACATTAGACATTACCTTAATCTTGCACACAGAGGAGGGAGTTTTGAAAGTTCACAGAGTGGATGAAGCTTTCCATGGGAAAGCCTAGATACTCATGTAGCCTAATACACACCCAGACAGGACCAGTTAGACCCGCAGAGCGATAGTTTGCTTCTTCCCTGCAGCAGTCAGGTGAGGTCAGGTGACTCAAACTTCAACTGCTTCTTGCTAATTTGTCACATGCCACCCACTGCAGGAAACGGTTAAAAAAAAAAAAAGTTGCTTATTGGTAAATTCTCTTGACCGATTTGCATTTACTTCAACAGCAAGTACTAAAACTAGACCAACAGGTTTGACCAGACAGGTACATCAGTCATCTTCCACCTGTTGTAAGATTTACATTCATCACATTAGGCTATCGCTCAGCAGTAAAGCCGACAATTCTTATTTCATAACAGACAGTCCACCAGCAGGTTTAAATGCAGTTATATTTAAGCAACATTGTCTGTCCAAATGTGCAATCAAATATGAAATATTAAACATGACTTTCGTTATGGCAAGCCAAACTTTACATTAGCCTATTTGATATCAAGCATGCTTACGGCGTCTATTAATCCAACACACACACACTAAATGAAAAAATCTATCAGACACGACTTCAGGCGGACTAAAGTTTTTAAACTACATTTTTAAAAGACAACATATTGTTTCAGCCAGCCTTAAGTCTAATTCTGAAGTGCATGTAAACCAAAGACTGTAAAAAAAAAAATGATGTAAACATACTTGGTTGATAGTATGGGTGTATGTCTTCATAAGTTTGTTTGGAGCACACACATTTTTCTGTGAAGTTCTTACCAAGAGGAACAGACAGAAACCAGGTGTCAGTTGGTGTACATAATGTATTTGAGGAAGGTTTTGTGATACACTTGAGTGGAATCGTTGGCAGGAGTCCATCATAAGCTACCTCACAGCTGAGTGAGTTCACTGGAACAAATTATGTCTAACAAGTAGGAATGGTAATCACAGACTAATGAAACCATTTCTATTAAAAATGGTTTAATGTTGACATACAACCACAAAATGGCTAAATTGTGAGAAATCTTTGTAAAATGATCTGAAATAGGTCAAGACTACAAATTTCCTTTAAAAAAAGTGTCAACTAATAAAACATACAGCCAGCTTTGGCATGACCACATGCCAAAAATATACATTTTTTTGTATTCATGAATATACATTTTTACATTCCATTTGAAAAGTTCAGAATTGCTATCAACTTTGAGCTGCCCTCTCCAAAATGATAATCTTACAATTCATATACGTGTACAACCATTGTCATAACATACAGCAGATCCACATGGCTAATATTCTAAAAATACAGTATAAAACTATAACTTACATTTATTTTGATGATTAGAGTACAAGGATGCTTTAATAGAAACAAAAAATTCTTGAAAGATTAATTAAATCGCAGCTTTCTCTCATTTTACCTTTATAAAATTCAAGTTAATTTATCTGTGCTCTTGGCCAAGGTCTTTTTTAATCTAACAAAAAGGGTAGAAGAACATTTGGCAGGAACGCTTTGGTAGGTTTTTCTGTACCTGATAGTTATTATTTGGAAGCCCTGTAAAGAATTTAAGGCATTAAAGGGAATATGAAAATAAATTATTCAATAGAATTCTCCTTGAGCTTTCTCCTCTTGTAAGATGTTTCTATTATGGAGTGAAGAATTTGCAATTTGAGGTCTTGGTCAGGTTCAGATATTCAGTTGTGTGTCTGCCCCCAAAATCTGAAGACAATAGGCACATTTTAGTCTTTGAAAACAGAAAATGTGTTAAAAAATGAAGAGAGAAGCTGTAGTTGATCCAGATAATCCTCACAAGTTTGTAATGGTCACTATTCAGTGTCCCAGTGCTCTGACAATGAAAAGCCACATTGGGCTACCAAGACTCAAACACTTCATTCTTGTTTCTTAAAGCAGGTTATTACCAATCCCTTAAATGGCACGAGTAAGAGCATAGAGGAAAAGAGGTTTCTTCTCTAATGTGTCCTATAGACAAGGAGTTTTTCGGCTGGTTCAGTGTTGAGCATGTGTGATCAGGGTTTATGAGGATCTGGGTTAACACCAGTCAGCGATGTAGTCAAAGTCTGCAAACTGCTCCTGCTCGTTGACTGTCAGAACCCTCGGCTCACGAGGTGGAGTCAGTATCGGTGCCTCTGAGGTGAATTCGTCATCGAAGTTACTAACGTCCTCACGACTTTTGATGGTCGGCACGAATGGAGGCCGGATCTTCTTTGTCAGCAGTCCATCCCAATCCATATTCTAAGGGAGAATAAACAAATGTGTGGTTAGGACTTTATCGGTGACACATTGAAGTAAAAAAAACAAAAAACAAAAAAACAAAAACAAAGGTAAAACAGATGGCCTACCCTGAAAAACGGATGCCTCTTCACTTCCTCCGCATCTCTTTCCCCTGCGCCAAGGCGCCGCTCTGGATTTCTCCTTAACAACTGGATAAAGAGGAGAATGTTTTAAGCTTATAAACATAGCTAGTAAATGAATTCTAAGTGCCATAACAAAAGAGAACCACCTTTCTAAAAAGCGCTGTTGTCATTTTAAGGATTGCCCTATACAATAAAATGAGGTGTAACCTAAGACAATAGTTAAACCAAAGCAGGACATGTCCAAACATACCCTTCTCATTATGGAAATGGCTTCTGTGGAGAGGAACCTTGGATAGCGAACTTCATCATTAACAATACTGTCAAACACCTCCTCTTCATCATCGCCAGGAAATGGGGACTGAGAATAAAATGAGAAATAACCCATCACCACACAATCTCTCCATGTCATTTACAATTACACGACTTCAATGCACAATGCACTTAAAAAAAATTATATATATATATATATATATATATATATATATATAAAATTATATAATTGAAACAATTTTAATAATATTTCAGATAATAAAATAATGAAAATAACTGAAAAGTGTCTTAGTGAATATATAGCTTTTTATTTCCATATCACTGAACATGAGTTTATCAATATTATATCACTATAATAAATACATTTTATTCATTATAATTATTGTAGTTAATAACCAGTTAAAGTTTAACTGCACTAAATTATGCAATAAGAAAAAAATAGTGCTGTCAAAGCATCTCAGATCAAATTTATATTTATATATATATATATATATATATATATATATATATATATATATATATATATACACACACATACATATACGTATATACACACACACACACTATCAGCAAACATTTTAGTATATCTTCTCAAGGGAAAATAAAATATATCCAAGTTTCATTTCTATAGTAGAGCGGTCAGTGTGCTGCTTGTATAGCAGTTTATATTTACTGTCCTCTGAAAAGAACTCAACATACAGCCATTGTCAAAATAGCTGGCAAGAAAAGTGAGTACACCCTAAGTGATAATAGCTGTATGTCGTTTAACCATGCAAAGCCACATGTCCTATTCATCATTTTCATGTTTTTGTCTGTTTGGCAGGACCATTCAAATTTGTGTATCTTGTATTAGAGCAGTTAAAATTTGTGCTTTGAGTACAATTCTCTCATACTGACCACTGGATGTTCAACATAGCAACTCATGGCAAAGAACTCTCTAAGGATTTGAGAATTAGAATTGTTGCTCTCCACAAAGTTGACCTAGGCTATAAGAAGATTGGTAACACTCTGAAACTGAGTTACAGTACAGGCCAGGGTCATACAGAGGTTTTCCAAGACGGGTTCCACTTGGATCAGGCCTCGCAAGGATCAATCAAAGAAGTTGAGTCCTCATGCTGTGTGTCAGGTGCAGAAGCTGGCTTAAACAGACGCATAAGTGCTACCAGCATTGCTTTAGAGGTTGCAGAAGCGCAAGGTCAGCTTGTCAGTGCTCAGACCTTACGCCACACACTGCAACAAGTCTGTTTGCATGGCCGTCATCCCAGAAGGAAGCCTCTTCTGAAGCTGGCTCACAAGAAAGCCCGCAAACAGTTTGCTGAAAGCAACCTGTCCAAGAGCATGAATTACTGGAACCATGTCCTGTGGTCTGATGAGACATGAGACTAAGATAAACTTGTTTGGCTCGGATGGTGTCCAGCATGTGTGGTGACGCCCTGGTGAGGAGTACCAAGAACATTGTGTCTTGCCTACAGTCAAGCATGGTGGTGGGAGCATCATGGTCTGGGGCTGCATGAGTGCTGCTGGTACTGGGGAGCTGAGCTTCATTGAGGGAAACATGGATTCCAACATGTAAGGAGACATTCTGGAGAAGAACATGATGCTATCCCTTCAGAAACTGGGCTGAACGGCATGATAACGACCCCAAACACGCCGCCAAGATGACAACTGCCTTGGTGTGGAAGCTGAAGGTGATGGAGTGGCCAAGTATGTCTCCAGACCTGAACCCTATTGAGCACCTGTTGGGGCATCCTCAAGCAGAAGGTGGAGAAGCATCATGTGTCTAACAGCCAGCAGCTCCATGATGTCATTATGGAGGAGAGGAAGAGGATCCCAGCAACAACCTGTGCAGCTCTGGTGAACTTCATGTCTAGGAGGATTAAGGCAGCGCTAGATAACAATGGTGCTAACACAAAATATTGACACTTTGGACACAGTTTTGACATGTTCACTTAGGGTGTACTCACTTTTGTTGCCAGCTATTTTGAAAATAATGGCTGTATGTTGAGTTATTTTCAGAGGACAGTAAATATGAGGAGCTCTTTGCCAAAACGCTATATATCCATTTCAATAGTTTTCAGGAAAATTAAATTTTTTACCTAGACCCACAAATTTTGTGAATATTCAATTTATCCTGTTAAAATGTTTTTTTTTTTGGCTCAGTCTGAACATGTTGAACAATGATCATTAAATCAAACAACAATATTGTTTGATAAATTAAAAGTTAATTTTATTGGTTTTATTGGTTTGTCATAAAAAAAAAACAAAAAAAAAAAACAAGAGAACATGCAACATATAATCAGGGGCTCATACTATAAATTAATATAAATTAAATTTAGTAACACATTTAGGCTAATGGTCATTCGGTGCCGAACCTGAAAAAAGTAATTATAGTAATGATAACAATATTCAATAAGTTATTTAGTAATACATTCAGAGTCATTTTTAGAAAAGTGTCAAACCTGTAACAAGTAGGACCAATTTGTCCACTACATATGCATGAAAAAAACGAATTATTAAAAATATTCAATAATGATAACGATATTCAAAAGTAGGGATGGGCACCCCTCCACCACATGCACGCACGCATGCATGTATAAGCTACACACCAGAGCATGTGAGCAAAGCGGAGCGGTGTGACGCTTAAATATAAGTTAAAAAAACTAAAACATACGTTTTATATTTATGTATAATAATATAATGTTATTTTTTAAATTTAATCTATGTTGATTATATGAAAAGGGAACCGCATGAGATGAGTAAGATAGGATCATAAGATGCCCAATATATTGGAAAACATTTGGAATGGGTCAGACATGATTTTGACCAGTTATTAAGTTTTGTTTTGTAGAAAGCCTTTCTATAAAGTAACTTTCGTTTTGTATAAATTGTATCTTCATTTTAATCAATGTTTCATCAACAAATTGACTGGATTAATAAATAAGCAAATATAGCAGACAATATAATCAGGACACGGAGGCGCCGGCACGTGAACTGGAGCGCGTCTCATAAATGAACCGAAACACAGCGATACTTGCCTCACAGACCTGAGAAGTATATCTATAGAAAGCTTGAAATGTCTACTTTTAAACAAAACAATTAAAAACGAAAAGAAATTGTCTACTCTCTGCTTATGTAGGCTAATTCGTATGAAGTTTGCATTTCTCTATAGGTGCGTTCACTATAGGCTACTGCGAAGATGGCGAGTCAGCCTCGTCAACTTTATCTTTGCAGCCGACACTGACAGAAAACACTAGTTTATTAATAAACAAATTCAAATGTTTCATGCATAATCATTACTTTTGCCGGTTCTTTGTGGCAAGCTTTATGCGTGAGTTGAGATGAGGAATAGGCAATTAAAAACGCTCATCATGGTTTCTCTCCCATATTTAAGTAATTAAATCAACATAAATATGTGATTAGACTAATGGCTTAAATGAACTACTACTAGTCGACTAGAAAACTAGCACTCATTTTGATGAATGAATGAACATAAACAAACCTCTGTTCAGAGCGCCGCCGTGTTGGATTGCGTAGAATGCTCACCGAATTCTGATTAGTCGAGAGGATGTATCGCGTTTAGGCTAAAAATAGGTTCGCCGCTTATCACGGTTTGGAAAGAAACTGCGTCTTGCAGTACATTTTAAACAAGGAAATATAGCGATTTGGCATGAAACGTTGATGGAGCAGTGAATAGGTTCAGTACACAGCAAAATGACATGACAAACTAATTTGTTTTTTAAACATGGCGTTTATCACAAGCAGCACACTGACTACTCTAAAATATATACAAGTTTCATTTATATAGTATTGTCCCTTGAGAAGATATACTAAAATGTTTGCTGAAATGTAAGGGGTATACTCACTTTTGTGAGATACTGTCTATATAGAGTAGTAAACATTTGATGTGGATCAAAACCTTTCAAAGTTATACATGAATTTTGAACAATACTCGTTCTTGGCTTAGGACACCTTTTATTAATTTTTTTAATCCACTTCAAATGTTGACTACTGTATACTGTTTATACACATATATATTTATACTTATCTACTGTATATATACCTATACATATATATATATATATATACACATGCATATATATATATACATATATACACATATAAACATATATACACATATACACAATATATATGTATACACACACAGGCATGCACACACACATATATAAATCTAAAAATATATATACACACATTATGTAAACAAAAACTTTTATGTTAGACGCGATTTATGCCGGGGACACACTTAACGACTAGCTGAAACATTCTAACACACTTACAGACAGTTTCCAACGACTGCGGCAGATTTTAAACACTGACTGTGCAACTGTCTCCGACTCAGCATGTTTGGGCACGATCAGTCGTAAATATCAAATTACATTCATAATCGGCCTTACAGTCGTTAGGTGTGTCCCTGGCTTTAATCACGATTAATCAATTTGACTCCTCTAAAAAACATATACGCAATTAATCATAACCCCTTAATGTAAATTTGTAATTCAAGACTTAAGTATCACGTCAATGTTTTAGAGAAATCCACAAAGGCAACACGCTAAACTAAACCACACTTCGCGAGAATAGACAGCACTGAATTAGCCGTTTACATGGGTCTCAGTCTTGCATTAAAAAAGCAAAAAAAAAAAAAAAGAAGTTGGGCTTGTCCTACCGCAAAATGCATGCAGTTTTTTTTTTTTTACCAATAGAAGTCCAAAACTTACATAATGTACTTTAATTGTGATATGATAAATTATCCCCCCCACAACTGACGGCTAAAGTTAAAAATATCAATCAAGCATCCATTCATCTATCATACCTCTCCAACCAACATCTCAAAGATGAGAACTCCCAGACCCCACCAGTCCACCGCTCGTGTGTACGACGTCTCTGTTAAAACTTCAGGTGCTAAGAATTCAGGAGTTCCACAGAACGTACTAGTACGATCTTTAAAGCCCATTCCTACACGATGGGAGATGGAATGAGTTACACAAACAGTAATGAAACGCACATAAATCACAAACATTAGTAATACAAGTACATTATCTACCTTCTTTGCAGAGACCAAAATCCGCAATCTTAACATATCCCTCAGTATCTACCAAAAGGTTATCTAGCTTCAGATCCCTGCAGAAGAAAATTTATGACAGTCACATGTGGTTCACAGAACATTCATTAAGTCTTCAGTTTTTATATTCAGCACTGACACTTACCTGTACACAATTTTATGGTCATGCAGAAATTGCAGCCCCAAGACTACACAAGCAGCATAAAAACTGAGGAAATAAAAAACAACTTTTAGCATTTTAAGTAAGAAATGATCATGTCAATGTAAAAGCAGCAATGGTAAATTCAGTCACTCACACAGCACGAGGTTCAGAGAACACGTCTGCATGAATGTGCATCATCAGGTCTCCTCCTGCTGCATACTCCATGACGAAACACACATGCTCCTTGGTCTGGAAACAAGCGAAGAGGTTCACCAGGAACGGATGCCGAACACTGTTCACAGTCTCAAAGATCCTCTTCTCACACATGAGGCTGTGGATAGATATTAATAGTTAGTATAAAGGGATAGTTGATGAAGAATGTCCATTACTTTTAACATTTCTGGTTAACATAGGCATACATAGTTTAGGTGCTATATTTAAGATCGTCAACTTTATTAAATGGTCCTACAGTGTAACAAATGGATTTTTAAAGACCCCCCTGTGGTGAAAATCAAGTTTTTAATGTTGTTAATATGTCCGTGGTGTTATTAATATGCTTTAAGATAAACCATGTGCAAATTTATAAGTCAACACCATTGTTGAGTATTTTCTTTTTAAAACTCCATTGAACCAAAGACTGCGCAGAAACACAAAACGCAGTTTGAAAAATTGCCGGTGTTTCTTACGTCACAAACTACCTTTTAACCAATCCCATCAATGTGCAGTCGAGCTTTATCATATCATTAACTTTGGCGTGAAGCAGGGGAGTCTCAAGAGAAGCCAGGTTATACTGGTATTATTTTTCTGTTGAATATGAAAATTTGAGTACATTAAGCAATATAGAGGATGAATTATGTATATGATGTATATTACGATGCTATGATGAACTATGTGCCTTTCTCCACTGACTATCTATGTTGTTCAAAGCGTTTCTAAGGATGCTGATTTTTAGAAGGCAGCTGTCTTGACTCTGAGATGGTGAATGGGAACATAGTTTGTGTAATATTAGCAACACATTAGTAGCCGTTTTATAATGTAGTCAAGCAAAAGACTAATATTAATCACCGTTATGTGTCTCACGTTGTAAAGAGCGATACCATCGTGTAGCGTTTACTACAGTAAAGTTGGCTGAGTGGAACAGGTATTCTGAGCTGGTGCGAGTGAGTGGAGGCAGGGATAATTTGCATAATCAGGGATCTGCATATACTACATGAAGCAAAGGTGTAGAGTAACATTAAAGCCATTTTCGCACAAAACCCCCCCCTAAAAAAAAACAGGAAAACTATTTAAATGTCATTTAGGTGATCAAAGATGAGTTTTAAGGGATAAAACTATTAACTACAGGGGGACTTTAAAAGTAGAAACATTCATGTAGTCTGTTAATTAACATGGCCACATTAACTATGCATAATAATAACACAGAACATGCTAAATCTGCTGTTTTGGAATGGAGCGTTGCATGTCAAAATGCATATAATATTAACAGCGACTATTGGTAATATGTTACATTACAAATGTATGTAGGATATATTAGAAGCATACAATTTTTATTTAATTTTTCAGTCTTAGCCTCAGTGCCAAACTAAACTTAATTTAAATCTAAAGTCAATTACTGACAAAACGCACAAAAATAAAATACAAAAAATTATATATATAAAAAAGATTTAAAGTCGGCACTTTTTTCACAATTCTGCATATCATCAACTAAAATGTCCACTAAAATTTGCATGAACTTATGACATTTAAGACAAAGTAAATGAAGACTAAAATTAATGAATATGACAAGCTAAAATTTTGTGGAGCCCCTAAAGGAACATTGAATGGGAAAAAATATGAGATGGACAGAAGTTCCCCAGAGAAACTTTGTGTTCACTCGCAAAACTTTAGAGTTCTTTGCTAGCGAACGCTAAGTTTCTTGAGCGAACGCAAAAAGTTTTGCTAGCAAAATCAAAGTTTCTCGAAAGAATGCAAAAGCAATAAAATATATTTTTTCCATCAAAATGTCACATTAGGGGCTCCGTAGAAATAGACAATTCAAAAGGGACAGTTTGTCAAAAGACAAAAACTATAAGAACACTATGCTCTGTGGTTCCAACATGTCTAGAGTACAGCTCTGACTCTTTTTGCCTTTAATAATAACAGGAAGTAAAACAGGAGCAGAATAGTCTGCTGATGTCTCTACTAATGCTTTCAAGCATCTTCAAGTCCATGAAGTTATAAGTATAAGTTATAAGCCACTTAAACACACATGCATAGCCTTTACCTGTCCACTTCATCCCTTGCAACAATGTCACCTTTTTTCAAAGCTTTAATAGCAAACATTTCTCCAGTGGTCTTGTACTCAGCAAGTAAAACCTGTTAAACAATTAAAAAGATGAGACAATGAAACTATCTCCTGCAGAAATCACAAACTGGTGGTGTGTAGAGATAATCTACAATACATTACACAATTACCAAATACAAATGGTTAATGTACTGTGAATTTATGGCACATTTGCAAATTTTACAGAGCTCGCCTTATTGCACATGTGAAAGCACAACGTTTACCTTTCCAAAGTGGCCACGCCCCAGTACAGCTATACATTTGAAGTCTGTCAAACTGAATTGAACTTCCTCTTCTTCCCTAACAGCATGAACATACACTTTGAGCATTTGACTACAGTTAATGAATGCATGTGTTTATATGTAGCCATGATGTGATCAGGAAATGGGGAACAGAATACCTTATTTCAGTTTTTCGTTGAATTGCAGTCAGTTCCAGGTCAGGCTGCTCATTTTCAACCAGACTGTCATAATCTGGTTTAGCTACTGTGTTGTTCAGGAAGTCAAAGGTCGCTAGGGCATCCTGTAGGCAAGAGGCACTTACGAGTCATTCCAAACCTTTGCAAAAGAACTCTCCTTAAGGGACAGTTCTACCAAAACTGAAGATTCTGTCATTATTTACTCGTCATCATTTTGTTTCAAACAGATGACTGACTTTTGCCCATCAAACACAGAACAGCATGTTGGGCAGGATGTTCACGCTGTTCTTTTCCTAACAACAGGGGCAGTCAAGCCCATAAATGACAAAAAACATATGCCATATGATAGCTTTTAGCAAGGAAAAAAAGTCTTCATTTGCTTAATTCACATGACTTGGCATGCTATATTTAAATATACAAGAAGGTCAATGAGATTTGAGAGCTGAGGTGAAGATTATCAGTGAATAATATTGAGTTCAATTTCTTTTCTTTACCCAAAGCAATCATATTACTTAAAAGTAATATGAACTACATTAATTTGGTCATTTTGAGGGCTTGACATTCAGTGATCATCCTCCACTTTCATTCGTATGGAAAAGAGTGGTATCAACATTTTGCTGAAAATTTTCCTTTTGTGTCCCACAGAACAAATAAAGTCAGATGGGTTTGGATCGACATGAAGGTGAGTAAATGACGACATATTTCACATTTTTTTTGGTTAAACTATGCCTTTAATACAACCCCTCCTTTACCTGCACCTCTTTTCTATCTGGGATCTTATCCGGTGGTGCTGTTTCCTCTATCTCCACTTCGATGGAGTGCCGTTTTGAGGGAGGAGTGGCTGCTTTGTCAAAGTCTAATTTGGTCACAGTGGGGTCGCTGATGAAGAGAAGACAAATCATAAAAGTTACCACATAGCAATAGTAACATTTTGGAATGCATACACTGGGATACAGACCAGGAATGTTAAGTCATCTCATTATCTAAATATAGAGCACAAATTATGTTTCCAGACAGATTAGTCATTGTTTATCAAAGACTGCAGAATAATTTGAGGGCTTTCCGCTACTGATGCTCTTTTAGGAAATTAGTCTGTGTGGGTGAGATGGAATGAATTTGTACACATATGCACCTGAGTAGGGAGTCGGCGTCTGGGTGGCCGATGGGTGCCATTTCAGGGCTAAATGCTGAGCCCAGATCAGCCGCCTGAGGACTGAAGGAGTTATTGATTGACGGAATGGCTCTTCTCACCAACCTGCCCCAGGTGGCGATGTTAATGTTCATCTGAGGGGCACGCGGGAACGTTTTACCTAAGAGGAAAAGGGTTTATCTATGATATGAAGAAACTTCTGAGCAGCAGATAACATTACTTCCAAAAACCTAGTGCGCTACTTTAATATTTTAAAGCATTGTAGACATGTTTTCTAGCAGGGTTTATACAACTAAGGGTGTGTTCACACTTGTTGGTTCTTTTGGTCTGGACCAAAAAAGAAAATTATACATTTAGTCCTGGTTCGCTCAGTGTTCACTGGCATTTTTAACACTGAACCTAAAGATTAAAAAACAAAACAATGCTGTGTGATGCTCATTATATGTGTGTACAGTACATATGGTATTTTACCAGCTGAGAGCTAACAAAGAGCTTAGAAAATATGTAAAGGAGTTGAAAGAGTCAGGTATTCCTCTGTTGCGCACACAAACAAGATCTGCTGCAAGACGACGGTGTTTCCAATGCCTGTACTGAACTGTAATTGGGCAACATCACGACTATGTCGAGACAAACCAGGCATTCTTGAGGATTCTGTGCTTTTTAGGGTGACATCACGTCATATTTTTGGTTCGTTTAGATGTCTTTGGTCTGTGTTGCATTCATATTTCAGTCGAACTGCTTCAGAGTTCATTTGGAAGTGGACCAAGGCCCACCTTTTCAGGGGTCTCTAACAGAGCAATCGCACAAGAGTTCATTTTAATCAAACCAAACCTGCCAAGAGTCAACACCCCAAGATACCTAATTTTAGCTACACTGAGACAACATAGCATGTCTCCTTCAAATAGTATTAAAAAAAAGTGTTATTTATGTATGTATTTACAGAGAGGTGTTCTAATATCTTTTCTATTGCATTTTGAATGAAGCTGGCCACCAAATAAGATATAAGATTCACATGCCCAGAGTTGCTGAGGTTACATAAAAGTACAATTTGGTGCTGCTTACGAACAGTGTTTTGCTAAGAGACCGTGAATAGCAGAAGAATCCGGAACCGTCTCTCGTCTATGTACAATTGGATTTTTTTTTTATAAACACTATACCAAATACTAAAATCTGAACAGCTGTCTGAAAACATGTAAACAAAGTTATGCAACTCTTTTTCTACCAGAGTAACCAGGGTATTTCTGCTTGTCTACAAGTGCCACAATATCAGAGTGATTTTACATGTTCATTCAGCCTGTCTTAAGTTTTTTATGCATTGGTCTAAACAGCTAATGGACCAAAATTACGTTCCGAACATTTGAGTTGGTGTGAATAGACTGTTAGCTTAGCAACATGCTAACTGAAAACTTGAGTCTCCTGCAGAGCACTATTTGTGACACCTATAGGTTAAGCTGCCAGTTCCAAATTGATCCTTTATAAGGATCCATGATGGATAAGTGCTTTCTTAGAAGGCAGCTGTAGGCAGTAGACAGACAGTTCATGAGATTTTGGAACACAGCTTAAACCAGCTGTTCAACCTTTTTGTAAATACATTGTTCAAGTGAGTTCAAAAAGAAGGTCAAAGTTCATTCTGACTTCATGCAAACACTGGTCCCGCAGCAGGGCAATATTTAACCACAGAACTGTGTTAAGAGTAGGCTGCTTAATCTAATCTGTTTGAGTGAACATGTCAACCATTCTCAACACTGAGGCATATTTGCCACTTCATAATCTTACCTTGCTGTTTGGAGAAGATTTTCTTTTGCCTTTGTAGTTTAGGTCGCCTCTCAATAACTGGGTTAAAAAATGTAACCTGTGTCCAAAGAGGGAGAGATAATCTCCAAAATATCCACAACAAGGCCATCAAATTTGTGTATTACATGTCTGTGTGTAGTGAAAAAAATTAATTACCTCAGCAAACAGTGTTCCTTGTGGTTCCAGGTAGAGGCACATGCCATGACGCTGGTTGTCCAGGAAGTCCTCTAGACGTAAAAACTTAACAGCACACAGTGAGCGCCAGTCTCTCCAATACACAGCTATCTCCAGTTCACGAGACTAAAGGCCAAACAGAAAAATAATTTAATATCTGATATTAAGTATATACACACTGCATACACTTTTTTTTAAAGACATGAATACTTTTATTCAGCAATGACAAATTAAAATAGTGGAGACAGTCAAGACTTTCACATTGTTATTCATTACAAAAATGTGTACTTTCTATTCAGCAAAAAATCCTGAAAAAATTTATCACCACATTTTCACAAATATTAAGCAGCACAAACATTTTCAACTGTTATAAATTATTCTTAACCCACCAAATCAGCATATTAAAATGACACTGAAAACTGAATGGCTTATTAAAAATTGCAATTGCTTTGCAATCATACAGGAATAAATTACATTAAAAAAAAGAAAAAGGTTATTTTAAATTGTTTTAAAATTACTGTTTTTTTTTTTTAATCAAATAAATACAGCCTTGGTGCACAAGAGACTTACCAACCCTAAACTATTGAACGGTAGTGTACATAAATGCATTTAGGCTAAAACTACTAATGAAACTAGTTTCATTGCAGTGTTGTGCATGGTTGCCAGGGCATTGCTATGTGGTTGCTAGAAAGTTATGGGAGGCGAATCATTCATGTCCACAGTACAAAAGTTGAATTTTAAGGGCCTAACACCTCACTGTTTATGCTGTGAGCATGAATCTGAAGTATGAGCAAGAGTAAAGCTTAACCCAGCATGCACCAGTTATGAGTATTACTACAGTTCACCGCCAAAGATTTGACATTTACAGGCCTTTTACAGGTCTTTTCAGAGTCTGTCTGCCATAGCACAACTACTGATTAGAGTTCTCTCATTGCCTGCCATGAGATTAAAAGATTATGCCGTCACACATTCAAAAGCAAGTCAAAACACACACAGACATGTATGTGTAAGTTCATTCAATAATCAATCCCTTAAATATAAATTGAATACAACAACATAGCAAGTAGTAAGCCACCATATCAGTCTTACTATTAATTATTTTCAATATCTTCCCAAAGGAGTAATTTAATTTACACTTATTTTGGGAGATGTCAAGAAGAGTGTCTGAAATCAACCAATTTCTTAATGTGGATACATTATAAAGATACACATAGGGAACTAATGTTGATTGTGAACATAAGCAAACCTCAGCTTACTTTTAATGTTTGTCATTATGCAACAGTGTGACTCAATAATAAATATATAAATGTTCCCTTTCTGCAATATATGTTAGAATTAAGAGATTACGAGCGATGACTTCTGATCCGCCTTTTGAGAGTTTCCATAAGAACTGGGTTAAATCTGGGATTAACATTTCCAAAGTTAATTGAGAGAGGCTGGAATGGTGTGCATGTGTGCATATGTGTGCCCATCGACTCATGTGTTGAGGGGATTATGGGATAAGACTGTGGTTTAACAACTGTGCATCTGACTTTTATGCAATTTCTCATGCATTACCCGGTCAAGTTCCAGTGTGAACTTCTGGTCCCAAGATTGGTTGCTGACTGGCTTCCAATGGGTCTGTCCCACAACTGTGTTGTCCAGCTTCAGAACGGCACTGATTTCATCTGCCATAACGCACAAAATACCTCTTAAATTATTTGTCTTTAACAGAGGCATGAATATATTCATAAGAGATGTGTATTTAAAACATTGATTTAATGTGATTCATAAAATACTGTGATGAAAATAAAAATAAAAATATGCTTTAACGACGTCAGTCTGCACATGATAAAAAAAATACACATGGAATACAAGAACAGATCTTGTGTAACTGCCTTTCTTGGACAAACTCGATTTAAATGATTTTGAATTTACAGGGAGATTATCGAAGCAAATATTGATATTCAATTACATGTGATTTAATTAATCTGCAAATCATGTAATGAATCAGTAGCATTTGAATTAAATGTAAAAAAAAATCAAATAAATTAATATTTTTAACCATTCAAAAGTTTGGGATTGTCAAGATTTTTTAATGTTTTTGAAACAAAACAAAGGCTGCATTTATTTGACCAAATTGCAGTAAAAAAATTAATATTGTGAAATATTGCAAAATTAAATTGTTTCCTATTTTAATATCTTCTTAAATGTATTGTAATCCAGTGTTCTCTTACGAGAGTATCTCTCGTACTGCGTAATATCTTACGCTATGGGGAGATATTGAAGCCAAAAATTATCCTTTCATTTTGATTAATGTAAAACGCTGTGCGGCAGCGTGCAGACATGGGCAAGACGGCTCGCGCGCCTATTGGCTGCCCTGCGGCAACAGCAGCAAGCCTATCGAGAGAGGCCCTGCGTGACGTGACATCCAATGGGGGCGCTTCGCGCCCATTTCATCACGTCCCGCCAGAATAGGCGTGGCCTTGGCCTATAAATACGCTCGACAGGCTGATATAACTGATTTTCACCTCTTCAGCGAAGCACTACTGCATCGCTGGATCCGGAGTGAGAAGCCGCGCCGTCTTATTGTAAGCCTTCTGCGGGACGAGCCTTCGAGCCTGAAGCCGCTGGCCTGCACCTCACCGCCTTCAGCCGCCGTACCTGCTACACTTTCCGGCGTAAATATCCTTTTTACTGCTGAGTGTGTTTCGTCGCTGCGACTCACACACTATCTCTGTTTTATCTGTTCTAAAAGAGCAAGCGTCTTTTTAAAGATGCAAAGATCCTGCGGCTCGTGTCGAGCCACACTCAGCGACGGGGACCGTCATGTCATCTGCGTTTCCTGCCTGGGTGAGGATCATGCGGCTCTCGCTCTCGTCGACGGCGGATGCCCTCACTGTGAGCTACTGCCTATGGTGACTCTGAGGACTCGCCTGGCATCTTTCTCAGAGCCTGCACTTCAGCCTGCTGTAGCGCCGCGGCGTAAAAGCGCCGTGCCCAGCGCGGCCCCGAGCCTTCTCCTGCCCCCCAAAGCTTGCCGGTTCGCCCGCCAGCTTTGCCGGCATTGTTCGAGTCCCTCACCGATGGACACCGGCCGCCTTCTGCCGTCGCTTCCACCATTGAGGTCGACGAAACAGCCCCGAGCCTTCTCCAGCCCGTGATAGCTCGCCGGTTCGCCCGCCAGCTTCACCAGCTTCACTCGAGTCGCTCGCTGACGGACAACGGCCGCCGCGTGCCGCCGCTTCCGCCATTAATGACGACGAGATAGCTGCATCTGTAGAGAAGGCCAGCTTCAAAACAGCGGCTAGCTTTCTTTACGTTATAAGAGAGCTACCCCGCCCCCGCCCCCCGTGGGTATGCGTCACCGGCGAAATGAGGAAAGAGTGTGTTTTTAGTACCGCCGAGGCCGGACCAATCTCCATTTCTCAAACATTTCTCAGCTCCTCTTAGTTTGAGCGGCTGAAAATGTCAATATTGCAGCGGTGAGCCTGTTGTATAACACGCACGCCTGCAAACAAACGCCGACACACACAAAACTGTGATGACGCTCTTTATCCGCTCGGGCTATTTTAAGCTTTTGTCGTTTCCCCCTGTGGATCAGTGGCGAAACCCAAAGCCTTCGCACGGGAGACCCGTGTTCGAGCCCAGCTCTCGCAGCGGATAAAAATCTAGTCTCGCCGCAGCCAGACTTACACCCAAATTTTCACTCGTTCAGTTCCGAGAAAATGCGACTGTTCCAGTGTATTTTGCAGTAAACAAGCCGGTACCATGGCCCGCTTGCCTGCACACAAATGCCGTTTCCACGGCGACCCAGAAAAATCATGTAAGCAGTGTATTTTCTGGTATTCCGGCCACAGCCGATGGTGTTATGATTGTATTAAAAATGACACAGCCAAGTGTTCATTTCTACACACAAACAGAGCCCGCCAAAGTGCAGGGCTCGCACAAATGAGTTCGACTCATGTCAATTGTGCATTAATTATAGTGAATGTGCCCACAACCCAGTGCCCACAAACACTACACACTGCATGTGCCACGTTTTCTGTAAAAGAAACCAACACACATACAGTCAGCTAAGGCCCACGGTGTTTAAGTCTCGCCGCGGCCAGACTCTACCGAAACTTCTCGCTCGTTCAGTTCCAAACAATGTGACTGTTCCAGTGTATTTTGCAGTAAACAAGCTGGTACCACAGCCCGCTTGCCTGCACACAAACGCCAGTTTTTACGGCGACCCAGATAAATCCCAAAAAGAGTGTATTTTCTGGAATTCCGGCCACGGCCGATGGTGTTATAAGTGTTGTAAGAATGCCCACGTCTCAGTGCCCATTCCCACACACAGACACAGCCCGCCACAATACAGGGCTAGCACAAATAAAATCGACTCATGTCGATTGTGCAATAAATGTAGTGTACGTGCCCACAACACAGTGCCCACAAACACTACACGAAGCATGTCCCACAGTTTCTGTAAAAACGAAACCAACACATTCCCAGTGCAGTGAGTGTGCCCACTATCCCGCGCCCACATTCCCTCACAGACATGCCGAACCCTACGGGGCTCGTCCCGCTCGCATTCTCTCCACAACCTGTCAGAGAGAAGCTGAGCGCGGCCGGGTTGCCCGCTGTGATTAGCGCACCCCCCGCCTCGCTCACTGCAAACACAGTGTTTATTTCCCAGCACACCGGAGCTCTCCGGCCACCGTTATGCCGCGGCCAGAGCCCAGATTTTCATTCTACCTCTAGCTATTCACGCAGATGCGTGGGCGAAGCTTCCCGGGGTATCAGAATGGGTGTTGAACACTATAAAGAAAGGCTATTCGCTACAGTTCGCTCGACGTCCCCGCCGTCGCACGGCGCGTGTCGAAACCACGGTAGACAACGAAGTATCTCATCTACTTCGAACCGAGATAGCGAAACTACTGAGCAAAGGGGCCATAGAACCTTTATCTCAGGCTCAGAGCGAAGGGGGTGTATACAGCAGATATTTTCTGGTACCGAAAAAAGACGGGGGTCTCAGACCCATTCCCAACTGAACAAAGCGCTTCTGAAACGCAAGTTCAAAATGCTGACAACCAGCAAAATCCTCGCGCAAGTGCGCCAGGGAGACTGGTTCATTTCAATAGATCTGAAGGACGCCTATTTCCAAATACAGATTGCGTCACGTCACAGGCGATTCTTAGATTCGCCTTCGAGGGCCAGGCATATCAATACACAGTCCTACCGTTCGGCCTGTCCACAGCACCCCGTATATTCACGAAGTGCATGGACGCGGCTCTCGCACCCCTGAGACTTCAGGGCATGCGAATTTTGAACTACTTGGACGACTGGTTGGTTCTAGCTCGATCACGATCGGAGCTCATAGAACACAGGACCGCATTACTCGAGCATCTCGAGAATTTGGGTCTCACAGACAATTGGGCGAAGAGTTCGCTGTCTCCCAGCCAGAAAATTTATTTTCTGGGAACACTGATAGACTCGCTGTCTATGACAGCACGTCTGTCGCCGGAGCGAGGACTGGACATTCAGCGCGCCGTGAAATCCTTCTGCCGCGGCTCTATAGTCCCGCTCAAACGGTTTCAGAAAATGCTGGGTCTCATGGCCTCAGCATCTTCGGTACTTCAGCTGGGCCTGCTTCGCATGCGCCCACTGCAGTTATGGCTGAAAGCGCGAGTTCCGCCCGGGCATGGGCCGCTGGTCTGTTTCACCTCAGGGTCGACAGGAAATGTGTCTCGGCTCTGAAACCTTGGAAAAAAGCCAACTGGTACCAGTCAGGCGTGAGTCTGGGGACTCCCTCGAGTGTGATGGTGGTGTACACGGACGCCTCCACCTCGGGATGGGGAGCGCTGCTCGAGGGCAGACCGTTCTTCGGCCAGTGCTCAGAACGGGAGAAGCTCCTACACATAAACTGTCTAGAAATGCTGGCAGTAGACAACGCGCTAAGGCGCTTTTGTCCTCAGATAAAAGGCCGCCACTAATTAGTCCGGTCGGACAACATGTCAGTGGTGGCGTACATAAATCACCAGGGCGGCGTCAGGTCCCGAAGCCTTTACAGGCTGACGAAACGCCTCCTGGACTGGGCTCAGCACAACCTGCTTTCACTGAAAGCAGCGCATGTGCCTGGTCACCTGAATCTGGGACCAGACAGACTGTCCAGAAACAATGTCCCAGCAGGGGAATGGTCGCTGCACCCGCAGACGATCCAACTGCTGTGGGAGACATTCGGCAGAGTGCAAGTGGACCTGTTCGCGTCCCAGGAAAACGCTCACTGTCCAAACTTTTTCTCCAAGAGCAGGGATGCGCTGGCCCACGTATGGCCCCGACGCCCCCTCTATGCTTTTCCCCCCGTCTCGCTCCTGCCTCAAGTGCTGGAACGAATCAGGGAAAATGGATGCCTAGTGCTGCTCGTGGCTCCGCTATGGACGAACCAGACCTGGTTCCCAGTCCTGATGCAGCTGACCAGCACTGCCCCGTGGCCGATACCGGTGAGGAGAGACCTCCTCTCTCAGGCAAAGGGCTCGATTTGGCAACCTCGCCCGGAATTATGGTCCCTACATGTGTGGGCCATCAACGGGTACCCGCTAACCTCCCGGAGGGAGTGTTAAACACGATCACGCAGGCTAGGGCCCCGTCTACTAGACGGCTCTACTCCTCGAAATGGTCAGTGTTCTCTACCTGGTGTCAAGCTCAGGGCTTTTCACCCGTAGACTGCGGGGTTACGGAAGTGCTCTCCTTCCTTCAGGAGCTGCTGGATAAGGGTAGAACCCCGTCCACGCTCAAAGTATATGTGGCGGCCATAACAGCGTTATGCGATTCCTCAGTCGTGCGATTCCTCAGGGGAGCTCGGAGGCTGAATCCTCCCAGACCTCCCTCAGTCCCTATGTGGGACCTTTCTACGGTTCTGGAGGCCCTGAAAGGTGCCCCATTCGAGCCAATCCATTTGTCAGACATGAAGCACCTGTCTTTCAAAACGGTATTTCTTGTGGCTCTGGCTTCAATATAGCGCGTGGGGGACTTACAGGCACTTTCAGTAAGCGCGTCCTGTATGGAGTTTGGGCCTAATGACTCAAAAGTCATACTCAAACCAAGGCACGGGTACGTGCCCAAATCCCTCAACACACCGTTCAGGGCCCAGGTTATTTCCCTGTGCGCCCTCCCGGTGAACAATGAGGAGGCGGATGGTAATCTCCTTTGCCCCGTCAGGGCGCTGAGAGCTTATGTGTCCCGCTCGTCTGTCTTCAGGCAGACCGAGCAGCTCTTTGTTTTGTTTGGCGGACGCTCCAAGGGACTGGCCGCATCAAAACAGAGCCTATCCAGATGGATAGTCGATGCCATAGCGCTGGCTTACACTTCTAAAGGCCTGCAGTGTCCTTTGGGTGTCAGAGCGCACTCCACGAGAGGCGTGGCCTCTTCGTGGGCGTGGGATTTCCTTGCATGATATCTGTATGGCGGCGGGCTGGGCCTCGCCGTCTACATTTATAAGGTTCTATAACCTAGAGGTTCCTGCCTTACAGGCCAAGCTGCTGTCGGTCTAGAATTCAGTACTATCTGTCCCGCTGCGCCGCCGCAGAATGCTGAGTTTTGCTTGAGCATCGCTCACTGATCGATGGAACAGCTCCATGGGTGTTGAATAGCCCGTACTTTTGCCCAGTTCAGGCTGAACGCGTTCACGACTTTGGTGTCGGATCCCAGTACGCACGGCGTCTTACATTGTGTTCCCCATAGCGTAAGATATTACGCAGTACGAGAGATACTCTCGTAAGAGAACGTACTCGGTTACTAACGTAACCTCGGTTCTCTCTAGAGAGGGAACGAGTACTGCGTATCTTGCCGTGCATACAACAGCGCTGGTTCACTTCAGCGATGAAAACCAGTTATATCAGCCTGTCGAGCGTATTTATAGGCCAAGACCACGCCTATTCTGGCGGGACGTGACGAAATGGGCGTGAAGCGCCTCCATTGGATGTCACGTCACGCAGGGCCTCTCTCGATAGGCTTGCTGCTGTTGCCGCAGGGCAGCCAATAGGCGCGCGAACCGTCTTGCCTATGTCTGCACGCTGCCGCACAGCGTTTTACATTAATCAAAATTAAAGGATAATTTTTGGCTTCAATATCTCGTGGAAAAGAGGTTTCCCCATAGCGTAAGATATTACGCAGTACTCGTTCCCTCTCTAGAGAGAACCGAGGTTACGTCAGTAACCGAGTACGATTTCAAAGCTAAACTTTCAGCATCATTACTCCAGTCTTCAGTGACACATGATCCTTCAGAAATCATTCTAATATGCTGATTTGCTGCTCAAGAAACAATTCTTTTTATATTATCACAGTTGAAAACAGTTGTGCAGGTTAATATTTAAAACATTATAAATGACTTTACTGTCATGTTTAATCAATTAAATGCATCATAGATAAATAAGAAAAAAATACTGGCCTCAAACGTCTGAATGGTAGTGTATTCACTTGCATACAAGTCAGAACAAGTCTCTTATTTTTAGGGCTGAACGATTATTGCATTTGCGATAATATCGCGATATGATGAAATGCGATTTTGTAACCACAAAAGCTGCGATTACACTGGTCACGTGACACGCGAGAGAAAAGCAGTCTGCAGATCAAGCATCAACTTGGCACGCTACGCATAGGTCTGGCATACATGAAAGAACCGTTTATTTTTTATGTATGTGATATTGTGTTATTTATTCTCTCTCCAACAATTCTGGATCGATTCAAAGAATTTCAGAATCGAGTCTGAGCTTAGTTTAAACACAGATGCGTGATGACGCTGCGCGTGCTTTAGAAACAACCGTATTCTGCTTGCTTCTAATTTCTCTCTCTCTCTCTCACACACACACACACACACGATACCGCTCGAACCTTCCGAAAAATAAGCTTCATAAAGTTCGGGGTTTAAGCGAATTACAAGGACAGTCGCGGGCTTTTCAAAATATGAAAATCACTGAGAAAGCTGCTTTCATTTTAAAATACTTACCCGCACTTTGTGAAGAGCGCTCGTGCATGCGGCTGTGAGCAACTCATTGGTTAAATGTACTTGCATCTGAAAATGCTTTTGACGCGAAATTAATGTAAACACGGTCAGTTATATCTCAAACCAACAGGACAAACCACATTTACAATTTCAAAAGAGATATGTGCATTAGTGTGAATGCAGCTTATAGAATAGGGGGAAAATCACTCCAGCTCTTGAATGGAAAACGTTCAGACAGCCTACTTTTAAATACTGAAAGCACTCTTTGTTTATTGCTTGTAATGTTTTTTTTTGTTCCTCTATTTACTAGCTTTTATATTTTGAAGCTATATTAGTTTATAGCCCATTTAAAATTCTTAACATGTAATTGGTTTAATTAAATGTGTTTATATATATATATATATATATATATATATATATATATATATATAAAGTATGTATATTTACTCATCTAATTAAATACATATTTTAAGTGTTATTAAGATTAATTAATAAGAAAAAAATTAGATCGGATCATGAGCTGCCTAAAGATTCCCATCCCTACTGTACAATGATTTATTGCTTGTCTTTGTCGACTTATTCAGAATGTAAAGAACTTAAAGTAATCGCATATTAAATCGCAATCGCAATATTGGTTAAAAAAATCGCAATTAGATTATTTTCCATAATCGTTCAGCCCTACTTATTTTCCACATAACTTTATAGAATAAAAGTAATTTTGATGGGGAAACAATGACTGAAGATGAAATAATGTCAAATTGCAGAGCCTTAGTTTGTAGTTTGCTAAAAGCAGACTGTACGTGTGTGAATGTAGTGTAATTTACATTGGTTACTCGATTTGAAATTGTGAAGCACAATGGCAATGCAAGTTCCATAGGAATAATCTTAACTTGGATTTTCAAAGAGCATTTAAAACAAACACAAAGCCACTCAACTGGACAGATCATCGGACTTGGAGAGGGTTCGGGTACTGCCAGATTTGTTCTTGTTTCCTCGGCTCATAAATGAGGAGCGTGCCTCACTGGGGCTCCAGCCTGGTAGAGGAACAGCTGCTGTCTTTGAGCGACCTGGGATGTTCTCCAGGAGGTCCTGACAGCCCATGAGCCTCACGTCTAATGTGCCTGCGGATTTACAACAGAAACCCTACTCAGAGCCAAAAACGCTGCATGATCTTGAGATGTAAATCACTAAACACATCTATTCTGATTAACACAAGATAATAAGTGTGCAAACAATTGCAAATGTCTATTTCAAGACACATGCAGTAGTTACAGAGCCTTATATGGAAAGCACTACATGGTACAAGTCTATAATGGTAACGTAAGCCTTCTCGTTCTCCTTTAGAGTGAAGGTCAAAGTTGTGTGTGATAAAGCCAAGGGTGGGGGAGGGGGCCAAGTGTGTGGACACTGTGCGAAAAGTCGAGTGTAGTTCCTACATGCCTATACCCAGACAGCTGTTCCCCCTCTCAAACAGAGTTGAAAGTACAGTACCATGTGTTGTGATAAAGGACTAAAGGGCCAGTTTACACGGGGAGCGAATATTTGCAGAGAACAAGACTATAAATTGAAACAATGCATTCTAACGGAGACAAAAATTCAACTGAACACAGAAGGAAAAGTAAAGAATATAAACCATAACCAAGATTGCCTAATGTGATAAACAGATTTCATTTAGGCTTTTATTCACATATAATAATTTATCAACAGACATACATGGAGTAGCTACATTAAATATGGTCAACGGCTGCTCAAACGTACACTTGCTTGATGTGTGACAACAAGCCTCATTGTTCTCATATGACAAGCAAGCACTTGTGAGCTTCCATTGACCATATCTGAACCATATCTTTATTTGAATTAAAGCCTAGAAGGATAACTTTTACAAGCCCTTTTTCAACCTTTTGAAGTATTACAAGCTGCCATTGTTAAAACCAAGCTATAATGGGACCAGTAAATAACAACAGAGTTCAAAACACCTTGAGTACCATGTGAGACTGTATGAAATTTGTTTTGTTACCGGTCAGAGCAGCAGGTTTGGCCACAGTGCTGTACTGGTTGCTGGTGGACATGATGCTTTGGCGGGGGCTGAGAGGTGGGGAGGACACCATGGCTAACTCCTCCATAATCAGATTGCCCTTGGGGTGATTTTTGGGCAACTCACTGAGTCTCTGCTCCAGAGAGAACTTCAGCAAGTCTAGCTTCTGACTGGACTCATTCAAGCGGGCTTGAGCCTGCAAGACAAAGTTAGACAGCTTTTACAAATGCATTGAGACATAAATACACGCACTTTAAATGCAGTCAACAAAACCTCCAAAGACCTTTGAAAGACAAACCAGATTTAGAACCTGTCACAAAGATAAACAGTTTTATGTGCGTAACATTGGCAATGTGAGTGGAAAACTGCATGGTAAATCTATGGGATAGAGTCTGGACGTATGCCACAGTTGAACACATAAACCCTTCACTACCTTGTGGAAGTTCAGGATTCAAATTTATCTGTGAAAATGAACGTGTTCCAGAAATTGTTGCAGATTTTTGTTTTTAAACTTTTTTTAAATTAATTTTTCTGTGTTAATTATTTGCTTTAAGTTATTATTGTGTATAGGAATGCACAATATATTGGTACCAAATCAGTTATGGCCAAATATTAGTGATCTTGCTATTTATCGGTATGGGTAAATTTTGGATATAATCACCCTATATTGGATATTTTGCAGTAAATACTGCTTCATATGAACTCTAAAGTGCTGTTAGTCACTTAAAACATATATTTGTGAACGTAATGTGAATGAGAAGCATTAATAAACCTGTTACGAAAATTAAAAACTTGATGGTTTACATTTGAAAAGGAAGAAATTATGTAAATATTGGTATTGTAATAATATAGTTGTGCTATAAAATTGTTTGTTTATTTGTTTAACACCATGCCAGCTACCCCAGCTATATTCAAGCGAGAAAGAGATTGAAAAGGAACAATTAAAATAGGTTTTTGAATTTTATCTTAGATAAAGTTTAAAAATAGATCTGGTCTTCATTAAAAAAATATTTTCATAAGTGTCAAGCTGAAAAAAAAAAAAAGTTCTATATATCAGTCCCATCAAAATATGCTTCTGGCATGAGGGGACTTCTAGAAAATTGCATTTTTATTTTTAATACTCATTTTATTTTACAGTTACACTGGTATTATTACAATATACTAATTGTTAATTTTTTTAATTAATTAGAATAAAATAACTAACTATTTACTCTTTAGAGTACATTTTTTTCCCTCTTTTTTTTGCAATTATTTATATTTTCTTTGCCTATGCACCCCCAACAAAATCATCCCATTAATAATAGAATTATTCATTCTTTTCAAATAGTGCAATACATATACAGTGCTGGTCAGATTAACATGGCACGTTATAAGAATTCTAGCACAGGCAGTCAGGTTGATTTTTTTATCTGTTGGTATTTGATCGAATCCATGATGCCATGTATCTGAACAAGATGTCTAGGACCTCTGGCAGAAAATTAGGCCCACAGCATTAAAGATACAGCAGAGTATTTCATTTTACACCAAACCCATCTTAAAGGTGCCTTATGTCAAAAAATCAATTCATACTCCACATATTCCATACCAGATGGGGGCAGTATACCTCCAGAAAGTTGGCCTACTCTAGTCTGTTTTTTAGTTTCAGGTTGTTAATCTTCTAAAACCGTCAAATAGTCCGCTTTGTCCCGCCAAAGCCTATTTTGATCGGTGAAGGATGTAAAATAGAATGACTGCTGCCTCTGCGCTTGACAGGGCGCATTACGAGCAGAGAGAGAGAGAGAGAGAGAGAGAGAGAGAGAGAGAGAGAGAGAGAGAGAGAGAGAGAGAGAGAGAGAGCTCGGCCGCGCGCGCGCACTCTCACGTCTACAAACAACACGAGCGCGGTCCTGCCCTCTCTCCCTCGCGCAAATTAATCAAATCAATTGTATGGCGGCAAATTAATGCCAATAATAACCGAGCGCACAACTGATGCTGGCGCGCGCGGTAAATGTCTTTCGCGAGAGAATAACAGATCTACACGCGAGGAAACAGGAACACGCGATCTCATTCATACTCTGCGCGCGCTCATGACATCTCTGAACGCAATACAAGCCCTCGCGCGCGCGCATGATCATTCCACACGCTCTCGCGCTTGATCTGCTCTCGCCTGCTGCTTTTGCTCGCTCGAACAATTTTATTTTTTACAGTCGAGGGGCGGGACTTCCTGTTTTAATAACCTCAAATGTCATTGGTTACTTCCCATTTTCCGGAAGTCAGTTGTGATTGGATGCCTGTCTAATGACTCGTAATTCACTTGATTTGAGACATCACTTAATTTGTTTTTTATTGTGGTTTATTAATGTGTAATGTGATTTAATGCATTGTTAATGTAGAATATATTGTTACCAGATACTCTTACCAGATACTTTATTAACAGAAAGTCTTACTAGTGATTGCATTGTGTTGTTAAGAGATATTTACAGACTGTAACAACGCATTTCCATGGTTATTAGCATTGTAAATCTACCAAAATTCTTATGCATTTTTACATAATATAAATGGTTCATTATATTTTCTATTAAATGTAAAAGGGGTTCTGGCTTCGTAAGTTAAGATACAGTACACAGCATTAATTATAGCTTACAAATGCCTTTTCAGAATTTGCTACCGAATACAGAGGAACAATATTAAACCCAGCAAATTATTAAACCCATCTTAAACCCAGCAAAGTAGCTATTACAACATTATATAGTGATCTTAATCATCTAACTTTTTGTAAGCTACATTGTACTTGCCTCATTACCATGAAAAGAAAGACAGAAAAGAGATACGCTAGAATCAGTGAACGTACATTAATATACTGACGAAATTAGCAGGGTTTGGGATTAATTAAAATCATGTCGGTTTAAGAGCACGACATACCTTTAAAATGTTATTAGTTTTATTATAAAACTAATACAGTTTTATTACATACTGAATTGGTCGATGTGTCTCGGGAGTCTTCTTTATTATGTTGGCTTGAGAAAGCCAGCATATATTTAAACATTATTAGTATTTATTATTATTATTGTGAGAAATTGACTCCGCCTAGAACTTTAATGCTTCACCAAACTCGGCTCAGAACTTCAGACTGGTTAGACTCGCTTATATCTTTTATAACTGGTCAGACCAAAAAATCCCATTGATTTGCGTAATCTGAGCAATGAAGGCCGCAATACTTAATGCTGTCCACTAGAGGGGGCGACAGGTTAATAAATCTTTTCTACTCTCTTTCCCTGTTTGCATCAGTTTAAATGACAAATACATGCATGAATTTCATTCATAAATAGGCCATATCTGTGTATGAGAACAAGCTTTACTCTGCAGAACATGATCCTCCAGGGTCAGGACTAAGTGTTAAATCTATAAATGAATGTGTAAAGTTGGGTGTCTGCATGTAAGTCACTAAGAGTTTTGGGTGTCTGCATTTGCTTGAAGTCACTAAGAGTTTTGTGTAAAACATTCTTTTTTTTTCTCCACTTCCTGCAGTAACATTTGTTCAGTTAGTAAGGTTCACGCATGTGATAAAGACAGACATGTGATAAAGACATCTTCAAAAACAGTGCCGTTTTGTTTGCATGTGTTGTGAGAACAACTTAAGAGAAGGTATGAGGCAAGCACACAGCATAAATGATTACAACCCATCTGAACATAACATAGCCTATCTTAAAAAAATAAAAGGCATTCATGCTGCCAGAACCCCTTTTACATTTAATAGAAAATATAATAAACCACTCAAAAATGACAATAGTAATACACAGGATGAAAACAAAAAGCTTACACAACAACTCTTTTTTATTGATATAAACAATTCATTTATCTTTTATTCAAAGTCCTTGTTATATTTACAACTATTTAATGGACATTTTTTACTTTTTACATTCTGAGGTTCTCAGATCCAATTTAATTTTGGTTGGATAAACGTAAATAGCTGTAAATGGGGGTATAGTGGTAATGTAGTGGTGAACTACAGCAAATATGACTTTGCATTCACATTTTTCTCCAATTTCTTTTAGATATTTTAGATAGTGTTATAAATACAAAATGTAAAAATACATATGAATTTTGGTAGATTTACAATGCTAATAACCATGGAAATGCGTTGTTACAGTCTGTAAATATCTCTTAACAACACAATGCAATCACTAGTAAGCAGGGTTGTGGACTCGAGTCGCATGACTTGGACTTGACTTGGACTCGAGTCCCAAATTTGATGACTTGCGACTCGACTTGACATAATCAAAGATGACTTGCGACTCGACTTAGACAACAATGACTCGCGACTTGACTCGGACTTGAGCCCTGTGACTTGGAAAGACTTGACCTACCTTCTAAAACCACAGATCAGAGTTGTAATAATCACTGTCGTATAGCACTGTATCATTGACGCATGATCACAGCGCTGATTAGCGCTGCTTTCGCACGTTTGGCACTGAGCCAGAGAGCGCGTGATAGAGTGTGTTCAGCAGCGCTTGTCAGTTGTCATTTATCACACGTTCAGACAGTTTTCAACCAAATAATGTTTTTTTTCTTTTCTTTTTCAGGCATTTAAATACATAAGTACAAGCGAATCATTTATAATTTGAGAAAAAGCAAAAAACTGATGTCTAAGTTAGCGGAAATAAATAGGCTACTAAACCTTTCAAATATAATTTTGAGACATGTTTTTTTTTTTCACAACAAACGCACATTTTAGCCTATAGGTAACTATAAAGTCTTCTCCTTGTTCACCAGCCACTCACTTTCATGTCTTTCGGGAGAAATGGATGGATTTATGTTTTGTAGGCTAAATGACAGGCACGTAGCCCCAAAAAGTGTCACGTGACGCTTGATACGTCGCCGTGGAAATAGGAATGTTCTACTGTCGCGTTAACAAAATAATTTAACCAGGGACTCAATATTTTAAACTTAATGTGTAGCAAATCACGATTAATTTTCCCAATGAACAGTTACTTTTATTTTTAAATCTGCATTGCCACATTCTCTCTCACACACATACAAAATGTGTAGCAGTTATTTCTATTAAATGATTTAGCCTTTGTTACTGGGTTACCAATAAAAATTTTTTTTTTCACTGCCTTTTCCTTTTTTTGTCACACGCAAGAAAAATCCCTAAATTGAACTGAGATAGATGGGTGCCCTTGGTGAAAATTTTATCGCAATAAATATGAAATTAAACAAGTCATGAACATATTTTAAAAGCCTTCCTGATATAAATTATATACATTTAATTTTTCTATAGTAATTAACACTGAGACACTAATTTGGGCAAAAAGCACTAATGACTTGTTTAAGACTTGAAGCTTAAACTCGAGGACTTGCAACTTGATTTGGACTTGCCTGTCTTGACTCGGGACTTGACTTGGGACTTGTCTGTCTTGACTTGGGACTTGAATGCAAAGACTCGAGACTTACTTGTGACTTGCAAAACAATGACTTGGTCCCACCTCTGCTAGTAAGACTTTCTGTTAATAAAGTATCTGGTAAGAATATATTCTACATTAACAATGCATTCAATCACATTACACATTAATAAACCACAATAAAAGACAAATTAAGTGATGTCTCAAGTCAAGTGAATTAGCCTACGAGTCATTGGACAGGCATCCAATCACAACTTACTTCCGGAAAATGGGAAGTAACCAATGACATTTGAGGTTATTAAAACAGGAAGTCCAGCCCCTCGACTGTCAAAAATAAAGTTGTTCGAGCGAGCAAAAGCAGCAGGCGAGAGCAGATCAAGCGCCAGAGCGTGTGGAATGATCTTGCGCGCGCGCGAGGGCTTGTATTGCGTGCAGAGGCGATTTCAAGAGCGCGCGCAGAGTATGAATGAGCTCGCGAGTTCCCGTTTCCTCGCGTGTAGATCTGTTATTCTCTCGCGAAAGTCATTTACCGCGCGCGCCAACATCAGTTGTGCGCTCGGTTATTATTGGCATTGATTTGCCGCCATACAATTGACACTATAGTAAGACCGCAGTTTCACGTGGAGCATTTGGAGATTTTTAGAGATTAAAGAGATACAAGCCGTGCGAGTTATTCGTGTGTTGCAGTTTGGCTGGTGGTTATGTATGTTGCCCGCATACCGCCTCCCATGGCCGAAACTGGTATTAGACACCGGCCGGGCCAGGGCTAGTAATTTAGCATGCTAATTCAGGTTATCTCGGCAGCACTATAACTTGTCATTTTTTTAAATGACATCATTGCACTTATTTATTCTCATTCTTTTGATACGTGTAGCTCATTTTTTGGATATTTTTACCTCAATTTTTACATAAGGCACCTTTAAGTGTTTGCTGCCAAAAAGCTCTTTTTTTGTTTCATCTGTCCATGATCTTGTCTTCTATGGCTGATATTTTTTAATCGATTGACAGCACTAATATATATAGCTCTATTCAAAAAGAATGAATAATTCTAGAATTAAAGCTCCAGTAGGTAGCTTTTGTAAACAAATATTTGTTAAAACTGTCATTATGTCCTCACAGTAGAATATGAGACAGATAATCTGTGGAAAAAATTGAGCTCCTCTGGCTCCTCCCTGTGGTCCTATTGCCATTTGCAGAAATATACCGCTCCCGGTCAGAAACAACCAATCAGAGCCAGGAGGAATGTCTTAGCAGTGTCAATCACGCTCGTGTACGCGCTGATCACACCTCTCTTGCACAGCGCGAGCGCGTACCGTCGTTCGTGACTCTCCTGTTCGAACGCGTTCATCCAAATGAACGAATCTTTTTTCCGAGTCATTTCGTTCATTCAACGAACGAAATGACTCGCAAAAAGATTCGTTCATTTCGAACGAGTCTTTTTCGGAGTCATTTCGTTCATTCAACGAACGAAATGATTCGAAAAAGATTTGTTCATTTTGATGAACGAGTTCAAACAGGAGAGTCACGAACGTGCATCACAGAACAGAGCAAGGCGAGCATTTGTGCTTATAAAACTTAAAGTTTTTTATTTATTTTTGAAATGACCGATCGTTTCGCTAGATAAGACCCTTATTCATCGTCTGGTATCGTTTAAAGCCCTTTGAAGCTGCACTGAAACTGTCATTTGGTCCTTGAAACGTTTGTGTCCTATTGAAGTCCATTATATGGAGAAAAAGCCTGGAATGTTTTCATCAAAAACCTTAATTTCTTTTCGACTGAAGAAAGAAAGACATGGACATCTTGGATGACATGGGGGTGAGTAAATTATCAGCAAAAGTTTTTTTTAAAAGTGAACTAATCCTTTAACGTTATCTTACTATCTATTTATAACTTATAGAAAGAGTGCGACGTTATAAAGTTACATGTATTGCAAAATACATAATGATTTGAGGACCAAGTTTGTAGTCAAAGTATGGGCAGGCCATAGTCAATGTAAAGCATATCGTTGATGTTTCGTCCCTATTAGTGAATGTTCCATAACTGTTTATAATCTGCCGTCATCGGTGGTCCTGTTTACTAGCCTGCGCGTTCACGGCAGGCTCCGCTGTGGGGGAGGAGCTGTGGAGGGAGGGCTGTAGCGCAGCAGAGAGCAAGGGGGTTGGACCTGGAAGTTGTGCTTGTTCAAATTTTCAGGCTAAGTCAACATTTTCTCAAAACTCCCTACTGCAACTTTAATGGGATGATTTTGTTGGGGGTGCATCGGCAAAGAAAATATAATTAATTGCAAAAAATAAATAAATCTTCTGAAACAATATTGCAATCAGTTTTTTCCAAAACTCCAGCCCTAAAATTAACCCATGATTTTCACCTTGCTAAGCCAGTTGAGCAAACGCAATAATCAATAACCTGAATAATATGTATATTAATCCCAAATATACACAATGATTCAGTGGATATGGCTAGTATTCTGATTGACCACTATCATGCTACGCTAACATGACTTTTCTTGTAGGGCTGTCTACATTTTATGGGTTGTATTCCAAAAAGAAAAATATATATACTATGCAAATTCACCTTCTAATAGGTAGGAAAGTGACAGAGTATTACACACACATGAGTAAAACAAATTCATGACAGTTCTAAAAATATTTAACCATCCTGTGTAAAGTGAGAAAGGCTGTAAAAATTTGGACCTTGAGGCAATGCAGGCTATTAAAAATATCTAGTTAAATGAATAACTGGATTAAATGGATACAGAAATGAAAGTGTTTATATAATCACAAGAAAACGATCAATCAATGAGAAGCAACTATAAAAACAATGATTTAGAAATGAAGCCAACCTCTGAATGAGCTTTCTTCTCCGTCACCTTCCCTGTTCCAAGCAGTTTCATCACGTTTTTGGCACCCTCTGCCACAGCAGACTCTATCCGGAAGTGATGTCGTAGCTCTTCTATCCTCAGGTCCAGGGGACTGATGATAGGCTTGCTTGAAGTTACTGCTAACATCAGATTTATGACTTTTTAACACACTTCTGCCCATTTAAAGTGCAAATCATATATATAATTATAGAGGATATCAGCTATACCGCATACCATCATTGTTCTCATAGTTCATCTCGCTGGTCTGGCTGGCTTTAAGGATCTGCATTCTAATGAACTCTATCTTTGTCTTGCTGTCTTGAAGCATTTGCTGAGCTGCTGCGAGCAGTTTGCGGTCCTACAGATGTAGCCACAGCAGAAAAATAAAAACAGAGGAGTTCAGAAACAAAAGGAGGAATAAAATATGCACAAATATGCAGAACCATAGTTTAAAAACCTTCAAATATGAATATAAAAGGAGATATACAATTTCTATTCAGACAACAATGTCAAATAATCCCCATTCAAACAGATCAGCGAAAACAAATAAAAACACTGTATTTTGCACACCAGGCCAGGAGTTGGCGATGTGACTTAGCAAAAAACACTACGTGCATTTAGACTGAACACGTAATACGAATGCGCATGACGTCACCATTTTCACAAATTCACACTTTTGTAGTTTACACAGAGACGATAGCTTTATCATTTTCAAAAACTTGCACATTAAAGCGCATTTTCAAAAGTTTGCGTTTTCAGGCCTCTATTACGCTGTTGTCGTGTAAATGAACAGCCAAAATGCATAAAAAGTTTTCAGTTTTTAGTTGAAAACAGTGACGTGTAAACTGCACCTCAGACCCCTTTTGAGGCGCCCTAGAAAATCCCCTTAAACATATTCTTAAACACCTGTAAAAATGTTTTAATAAAAATGTGTCCTGAATGTCTGTATTATGTATTAACTGTTTAATAAAAAAAAGTAACTGAGGCCATGCTGTCTTGTGCATTTAATCATAGTTGAAGCATGACCTCTCATACCTTATTCTTAATTCATATTCTTAGTATTTCTTACTTTTATGATTTAAAAGTTAAAGTAAAACCAACAAATGAAAACCTTGCCGTTAATCTGAAGTGCCAAGGGATGTTTCCTTGTCACACTAAGCATTCAAATCTAGTGAATGTGAGTCTCTATGGACTGAACTTCCTGTAAGGCTGACGTTACCTTAGAGGCCTTTCCTCCGGATGTCTAAAGCAGCTGGAAACCTGCATGCAGGACTCACCACTTAATTTTGACTGACCAGACAAAACCCACATACCGGTTAATGTATCATTTTTTTCAGGGCCTAATATTAGCTTGACCAATGGTGTGAGTTTGGGACAGTGTTACCCGTATGGCCCAGCATTAAAAGACGGAGCTTTGTTTGCGCAATTCGATTTGTTGCCACAAGTGGCGTAAAAATGACTTCAAAAGTTCTTGAGCATTCGCGGGCCAAGAGAAACGTAGGAGTATCTCTTAATCAGTGCGAGTCAAATGAAGTCATGTGCCGCAGTGCTGAGCATGTTTTCGTGACAGCTTTTTGTAGGGTACTAAACTGTTCATACATCTGGAAATGAGTCAGACTCCCTTGTTCTGTCTCCCTGTGTTTATCACTCCATATATTTCCCCCACAAAGACTGTGCTGATTTAACAACTCCTTTGTGAGTCCAAGATGATAATTTTAGCCATAGAGCCTCTTTAATTAACTGTTCTTGATAAAAGGGAGGAAAGGAGGGTCAGACACTCCAGACCAAAGCCAAACCAAACCATGGATTCTGCTGATACTACATGTATGTAATGAAACGCACTACATGTACAGTAACCAGCACTTATTTCCTAAGGGGGAGGGTGGAGAAACATAACTGAACTGTTCTATTCCAGTTCTCCTTAATGTCAGCTGCACCCTAGGGGGTTACTACCATGACATTGGCATATGTGTATAAATGAGTCTGGTCTGGCTTCCTTTACCTCTTTTGGAAAAAGGAAAGGAGATTTCATCTAATTTTAGAGAACATGTTTGCTAACATCTGTTTTCATTTCTTGGGATGAATCTCTCACAAGATCTTTAAGAAATCAAACGGTTTATCTTCTCTGCGAGTAAGAGCGAAGTACAGTATTTAGTGTAACTTAGAACTGAAGTGTATTTATACAGTACTGTACAAAAGTCTTAGGCACATTAGTATTAAGAAAGTTAATTATATCTTTTTTGCCATTAATCGTAATAATCTGTGAGATTTTTTTGTATGCACAAGGAGTCTAACTACAGCCGGTATGCTCTACAAGGAGATCTGATCTCGCCATTATCGAGTCTGTCTGTGATTACATGAAGAAACAGAAAAAAATGAGACAGACTAAATCCAGAAGAACTGCTCTAAGATGTTTGAAGAAGCCTACCTGCAAAGCTAAAGTACTGAGCAAGTTTTAGGCACTTGTGTGAAAATGCTCTAAAATAATGTCATAAATAAATTTGATCAATTAACTTATGTTAACTAAATCAAATCCATATTTAGCGCGGCCACCCTTTGCGTTTTTCCTCTAGCTACACTTGCACATAGTTTTATCAGGTATCTTTGCAGGAAGGTTTCTTAAAGTGTCTTAGACTAAATCCAGAAGAACTGCGGCAATGTATCCATCTCAGTTTTTGCTTTTTCTTCATGTAATCCCAGATGGACTTCGGTGATGGTGAGATCAGGTCTCTGTGTAGAGCATACTGGTTGTTGTCAGACTCCTTGTGCATACAAAAATCTCAATGGATTATTACAATTGATGGAAAAATACATTTTTGGAAATATAAACATATTTCCTACTGAGAAACACAGGCTTAAACCCAATTTTTCTTATTTTGGTAAAAATACTAGTGTGAATGAGGTTACAAGTTTGCCAATTGAAGGTTGATTTAACTGAAAAATGTAAACACAGTGGCTCCATCAGTACATTTCAAACAGCCCAACACTGCAACATTGGCTCAATTAATGCTGTGAGTTTGTTGTAGAACTATTAAAAAGGGGGGATGTTCAGTAAACTTGTTTAAAATTGGGCATAATTTTTTTACAACTGCACTTTGTAACAGTCATACAAAACAAAACGAAAACATCTTGGCCATTCTTTCCAGAGAATTTTATGTCCATCAAAATTAGGGATGCACCGATCCGATACTCAGTATCGGTATCGGCTCCGATACTGCCATTTTTGCCGGATCGGGTATCGGTCAGACGAGGCCAATCCAAATCCGATATTGTGCGTTTACTATTCAGTGGTGTTGTTAAGCCCCACAAAACGCACACAAACATTATAAAACACCATGAGTTTTCGTGCACAATATTATAAGTGTTCTGAAGCCATTATATAGTATAATGTGAGATAGAAATTAATATTTAAGTCGTTAAATTCAAGCTCACGTAAACGTTTCCCTCAGCTGCGGCTGTCAATCATTCTCCATTCAGCATTTAAACAGCGCGTCGCGTTCGGGGCGCCACGGGGGGGGGGCGTGAGGGGGCGACGCCCCCTCAACGGGACTCTCCCGCCCCCCTCAGATCACCATGAATGTGAACAGGATTTTACTGATAACATTTACTGATTATTCTTATTTTTGTGAATATTAACCTAAATTAATAATATTTTAGTTAGCCCTTTCACACATAAGTTTGAAATATTCTAACGGACCCCCCAGCGTGAGTTTAAGGCGGCTGTTATTTAGAACCTGTCACTTTAATGTTTCCATGGTAACGCGTCATTGCTTGTCACGTGACAGAGCGTAACCACAACACAGCGCTGAATGAATGATCTGCTTTTATGTCATTTTTCCTTTTTTATTCAAAATATTCACAAATGTATTAGCTATGGCATGAAACACTGATATTCCGATTGTCAAATATGTGCAAGTGGATGTGTTTTGTTGTTTGTTCGATGGGCGGCGATATGTTGGTTTGTGCCACAGTTCAGAGAATCGGATCTGTTGGATTTACAACACTTCAATTTCTCCACTAATCACGAAATACATGAAAGTAAGCGGTCGGTGAACTGGCAGAAGAATAGGGTAAAATGTAAAGCTACTTACACAATGTGTATCCAACATGTAAAACGTGTCGTCTTATTATAATGGAAAGGGTTATTATTGCCGCTTCCATAGACATTAGTGCGTTTTAAAATTTCACTGATCGAAGTGGCTAAGACGCATTTTGATCACTTGATTTAAAAAAAAACACATTTCAGCGCTATAACGACTCTAATTTGACAAACAAACAAAATGAATGCTCTGCTAGACATATTGGTACATGCCGCAAAGCTGTTTTAAAAAGTGGTGGGGAGAATATCAACCCTGGCAAAAAAGTGGTGACGTGCGTTAATGTGAACACCCCCCTCACGGTATTTCAGACGCCCCCTCATCAGTGCTCGGCTGGCGCCGGCTCTGATCACAACACTGCAGTAAAGTCAAAGCACTATTTGTTCTTCACGTGCACAGTTACTGAAATTTAAAACTGTTAAAAGAAAATGCTGAAAAAATATTGCATAGATAGATACTGTATAATAGACTACGCATTAATATGCATTTTCTTTGTGCTTTAAACTTTTCAATGCGGACTCGACGAGCTGCATGCTGTGACTCATGTTGCTTCAAGCGCATCATTCTGCGCTCGGGATGCGCATAAGCGCTTTGAGCCGCACTGTATTGGAGACTTTCATATCATAATACAGTGACGCAATGAAAGATTATTAATAGCAGTTATTGTTCTGTCCTATCTATCATGTTGCTACCTCATTAAACAGCTGTGCTATACATTTAAAAAATGTATTTAAAAAAAGTATTAAAAAAATATATATATAGTAGGCTAAATATAAAATAATTGATATTTTTGATTTTTGTTATCTTGTTTTTCATGAATGTATTTTACAACAATACAAAGAGCAATGTGCAGAGTTTTACCAGATTTAGTGTTACACTTAATGTCTCTAATTTTTTCCCCACTAAACTTTTTTTTTTCACTAAATGTTCAGATTTGACACAATTATTGTGATTTTCCTAGACTAAATTTTACTGCTGAATTATCCACTAATCTAGTTTATAATAGCATTTATGTCAGATTATCATCATATATATTTTTTGTTGTTGTTGATTTTCTTTATAATGAAGTTGTCTGTATTAAGTAGATTGTGTTTAATACACAAAATAGTGATTATCAGTTCAACACAGAGTTATAGAAATTGTACTTGATTAAAAAAAAAAAACTGCACTGGTATCGGTATCGGATCGATTCTGAAAAAATGGTATCGTTGCATCCCTAATCAAAATGACTGTTCTGTTCTTATCATAAGCAAATACATTAGACCACACAACCCACACACCACAGATTCTCTAAACGCAGGCTACTACCTTGGAAGAGCCGTTGGAATACATTTGTATCATATTTTCCGCTCCCTGTTTCACTTTGAGCTCGATGTCGGCCTGTTTCTTCAGAGCGGCCAGACGGCTATTGTTGGTGGACGTCCGGGCTTCACTCTTGGGGGTGTCTGGGGTTAGTGGGTACTCTGACATTGAACAAACACAAATCAACATCAAAGAGTTAATAATGCACTAAAACAACAATAAATACAGCATGTTTGAAATGTTGTAGAAATGACAGCGACTGCAAACATATGGGCAGGAAATGCACACAAGATTAGCGAAACCACACTCGACCCATCAGGGCAGGTAGAAAATGCTAAATGCAGGACAGCTAGCATGAGCACAACAATTTTATTACGATAGTAAGCCACAAACAACTACAGAGAAAAACAAAGTGTAGCTGAGGATGATTAACTTAATTTTGTGCCTGTTTTTGCTTTAAACCCTTCAAAGGGTAGTCTCATACAGCCAGGCTTTTAAACGGCAAAAGGTCCAGTTCACATTATAGCCAATTCTGTCAACCTGAACCACCTACTTATCCAGAAATAAATTAACAGATGGAATATACAGTTCTGCTTGTGGATATCTTGTTTAATTGCCTCTAAAGTGCCTCAAAGGATTAGTTCACATCAGAATGAAAAACTCCTGATAATTTACTCACCCCCCACATCATCTAAGATATTCATGTCTGTCTGTCTTCAGTCGAAAAGGAATTTCAGTATTAGAGAAACATTCCAGGATTTTTATCCATATAATGGACTTCAACAGTTATCAAAGGGTTGAAGCAGGTCCAAATTGTAGTTTCAGTGCAGCTTCAAAGGGCTCTACGCGATCTCAGCAGAGGAATAACTGTGCTTTCACACCACTGCTGGCGAGAGCGTCAAAGTATCCGGAAGTCATTCATTTACAATGTGAGCTGGTGACGGCTCGCGTCTTGGACGATGTGGGCGTCGAGGAAAGTTGAAGTCAGGGCAACTTTATGGTAATGAGCTATGGCGCGATTTGGCGACAACCAATCGGAATGTAGAAGTCCTCCGCTTGAGAGGATTCCAGAGAACGCAGACGTGTAAACTTTGGTTCTGACCAAACATTAGTGCCCATTTACAAGCAGATAATTGCTGTGGCGGGTTTCCCAATAATATATAATGTTTCCCATGCATTAAGGCTACACTTCAACCAGGACAGTTATTGTAATGTAGGCTGCACACAAATGAACGTGTTAATTAACAAATTAACAAGACCAAGGCTAGTAAACGTCTCCTATAAACTACGTTGAAATTAGACTAGGACTTAACCATGAACACAAATGGTTAACTTAGACCCGACTTGTGGTCAGTTTGCACAAATACCGATCAACATGCTTGTTTGCTTTGCGGCCCCTTTAAATAAATTTTACAAGACCAAGTAGCCTATTAAATCTACGTCAGAGCATCCACAAATCTTTCTACAGCGTTGTTGGCAGAGTGACAATAGAGAAATTTGACACTCTCACCGGCGCGGAGTGAACGCACAGTAAGGGTCTTATCTAGCGAAACGATCGGCCATTTTAAAAAACAATTTTCATACTTTTTAACCTCGTCATGCACTAGCTGTGATGCGCCACACATTACGTAATCACGCTGAAAGTTCACGTGAGACATAGGCGGAAATACCTACATATACATTATATATATATATATATATATATATACACACATATATATACACACACACACACACACAGGTGCTGGTCATATAATTAGAATATCATCAAAAAGTTGATTTATTTCAGTAATTCCATTCAAAAAGTGAAATTTGGATATTATATTCATTCATTACACACAGACTGATATATTTCAAATGTTTATTTCATTTAATTGCGATGATTAAAACTGACAACTAATGAAAATCCCAAATCTCCGAAAATTTGAATATTACTTAAGACCAATACAAAAAAAGGATTTTTAGAAATGTTGGCCAACTGAAAAGTATGAAAATGAAAAGTATGAGCATGTACAGCACTCAATACTTAGTTGGGGCTCCTTTTGCCTGAATTACAGCAGCAATGCGGCGTGGCATGGAGTCGATCAGTCTGTGGCACTGCTCAGGTGTTATGAGAGCCCAGGTTGCTCAGATAGTGGCCTTCAGCTCTTCTGCATTGTTGGGTCTAGCGTATCGCATCTTCCTCTTCACAATACCCCATAGATTTTCTATAGGGTTAAGGTCAAGTGAGCTTGCTGGCCAATTAAAAACAGGGAATACCATGGTCCTTAAACCAGGTACTGGTAGCTTTGGCACTGTGTGCAGGTGCCAAGTCCTGTTGGAAAATGAAATCTGCATCTCCATAAAGTTGGTCAGCAGCAGGAAGCATGAAGTGCTCTAAAACTTCCTGGTAGACGGCTGTGTTGACCTTGGACCTCAGAAAACACAGTGGACCAACACCAGCAGATGACATGGCACCCCAAACCATCACTCACTGTGGAAACTTTACACTGGACTTCAAGCAACGTGGATTCTGTGTCTCTCCTCTCTTCCTCCAGACTCTAGGACCTTGATTTCCAAATGAAATGCAAAATTTACTTTCATCAGAGAACATAACTTTGGACCACTCAGCAGCAGTCCAGTCCTTTTTGTCTTTAGCCCAGGTGAGACGCTTCTGACGCTGTGTCTTGTTCAAGAGTGGCTTGACACAAGGAATGCGACAGCTGAAACCCATGTCTTGCATACGTCTGTGCGTGGTGGTTCTTGAAGCACTGACTCCAGCTGCAGTCCACTCTTTGTGAACCTCCCCCACATTTTTGAATGGGTTTTGTTTCACAATCCTCTCCAGGGTGCGGTTATCCCTATTGCTTGTACACTCTTTTCTACCACATCTTTTCCTTCCCTTCACCTCTCTATTAATGTGCTTGGACACAGAGCTCTGTGAACAGCCAGCCTCTTTAGCAATGACCTTTTGTGTCTTGCCCTCCTTGTGCAAGATGCCAATGGTCGTCTTTTGGACAGCTGTCAAGTCAGCAGTCTTCCCCATGATTGTGTAGCCTACAGAACTAGACTGAGAGACCATTTGAAAGCCTTTGCAGGTGTTTTGAGTTAATTAGCTGATTAGAGTGTGGCACCAGGTGTCTTCAATATTGAACCTTTTCACAATATTCTAATTTTCTGAGATTTTGGGGTTTTCATTAGTTGTAAGTTATAATCATCAAAATTAAAAGGAATGAATACTTGAAATATATCAGTCTGTGTGTAATGAATGAATATAATATCCAAATTTCACTTTTTGAATGGAATTACTGAAATAAATCAACTTTTTGATGATATTCTAATTATATGACCAGCACCTGTGTGTGTGTGTGTGTGTGTGTGTGTATATATATATATTTTTTTTTTTTTTTTTTTTACAGATCATTTAGCTAGAAAGACCCTTATTCCTTGGCTGGGATCGTGTAGAGCCCTTTGAAGCTGCATTGAAACTGCAATTTTGACCTTCAACCCGTTGATAACCTTGAAGTCCACTATACGGAGAAAAATCCTGGAATGTTTTCCTCAAAAACCTTAATTTTTATTTTCAACTGAAGAAAGATGAATATCTTGGATGATGTGGGGGTGAGTAAATTATCATGAAATTTTAATTCTGAAGTGAACTAATCCTTTAAACTAAACTAAGCACCTCAGACGTTAGCGTTTAATCTGAGGAAATAGAAAAAAAAAAAAACCTTTAGGAGATAAGAGTTGTGACAACACAGAAACAATACTATTATAATAATCTTGGAGGTAAAATGTTCTCCATCTTATAAAATACCCTAAGCCAAAATTACAACTTGTTAAAACATGTAGCCAAATACTGTGAGGGTGTTTTTTGTTTAACTTTAGCATTTGATGTGTTGTGTAATAAGCAAAAATGACAGTGATATAATGACACTCAGTGAAGGACTTGTGCAGGCAGGAAAAATTTAAATGTTCTCTCAGGTGACAGTGTTCCATGTTTCTCAAAGACTCTCTGTGAGAACAACTAGGCCATCATGGAAAGACTTGCACAAGATTGAGCAAACACAAACAGAAAACACCTTAGGAGAAAAACTGAAAGAACGGGGCAAAACTGGATAGTCAGTATTAAAGGTTCTTCATCTTTACCTTAACAAGCAATATTAAAAGTACTCAAATTCACATACGATCAAGTTAAAGGCAATTGGCTAATTATATCATTTTCTTCCACACACACACACACACATAGGGATGGGTATCGTTAAGGTTTTAACGGTATTACTACTCTTACTGATACTGCTTATCGATCCAGTACTTTAACGGTATTCTTATCGGTTCTTTTTGGTGTTTTTTTTTTTAACATTCGGGTATTAATTAACATTTGCTTTATATTTTGAAATGGAAAATATCTATAGCAAAAGAAAAAGCAATGCTTTAACAAAACGAATAAAATTTGTTATGCAGCAGTGTGCAGGCTTTTTTGTTTTATACACATGAGATAGGATACTATAAGCAAAATTTAGTAAATTTTTAAATTTACTAATTTAGTAATCAAATGTAAAATAACACTGCATAGTTTATCATAGATAGATTAATGCTTATTAAAGTTTAAGTTACTCATTCAAGAGCTGTGAGTGATTTTCTCTGCCTTTTGTTGTTTGATTCGCATTAATGGCTCAATAGTCAGCAGGTTTATTAGACGCTGCCCCTTTAAGACCGAGTGCAGATCTAATAGGTGACTGATGCACCATCATTTTCTCCCAACTATTTACGTCCATTTAAGATAAAAACTGTGTTTAAGTGAACAAACTGTGTTTCAGTGAATGTCAGAGCTGGTCATTTTTATATTTTATGTATATTTGATCGTTTAGATGCGCACATGAAGCCCAAATTTAAGTATACTTTTCTTGTCTCGTTGCAGGCCATTTCGGAGCGCGCGTCGCCTTGTGAACAGCGTCTCTTGCGCAGATTTTTGTGGTTTTAATAGTTATTTTAATGATTAAACGCGTCCGCAATTTAACAGCATTAGAGACAGACAGCATTTTACAACAATCACCGATCGTGCTGATTCTGACGGTACGTTTGGGTTTTAGGAAGAACTGACAGCGCTTCGCTGTGAAGGGAAGGAAGTTGCGCTAGACACAATGCGTCTAGTTTGTAATGGTTTCATCTCAAATATCTTCTTTTTATAATCTTTGAGAGCCGAAATCTAAAATAAAAGTAGAATAATATCCCAGATCTATAGTGTAACCACGTTTGAATGTTTAGTTCTGTCCTCATTGTCACTCATTAGGCCCATGACACACTGGCTGCGTGGCGTGAGCGTGGCGTTTCTGTTGCGTGTCAGCTGCGTCGCGTTTTCTGTGTCTTTGCACACCAGAAACGTGTCTGACGCGGCGCTGCTGACACGGATCACCCTTGTTCGACATATGGGAGAGAGTTGTGGAAGCCCTATACTTCGTGTTAAGCATACATATAAAGCCTACTGATAAAGACACTGTCATCAGTATTGACAGCAAAATAGACTACATAATATTTCGTTCCGTAGGCTATTGACAGGTGCAATATTTGAAAATTGATAATTAGGCCTATTTATTTATTTATTTTTAAATTAGGCCTATATTTATAACTGAATTTGTCAAAACCTAGACTTTCAACCATCAAAATGTAATTTATTAATATGTATTCGTGTACAAAATAACATATAAACATCTTTTCCTATTCTATTTTGCCTGGAAACGCTTCCAACACGCTTGCGTGAAAAAGGCGTCGGTTCTATTTCTAGCATGCACGCGTTTTCCGCGCGGTTCAAGCCACGCGTGTCACGCAGGCAGTCTGCAAGCTCTAACCTGTTAACATGGGAGCCGAAATAAAAACGGACACGCCACGCAGCCAGTGTGTCATGGGCCTTAAGCAGGGCTTTCGTGTCGTGCGCGCTGTGGCTCTGCGTGAGAGAGAGATAGATCGATATCTCTCTCTCTCTCTCTCTCTCTCTCTCTCTCTCTCTCTCTCTCTCTCTCTCTCTCTCTCTCTCTCTCTCTCTCTCTCTCTCTCTCTCTCTCTCTCTCTCTCTCTCTCTCTCTCTCTCTCTCTCTCTCTCTCTCTCTCTCTCTCTCTCTCTCTCTCTCTCTCTCTCTCTCTCTCTCTCTCTCTCTCTCTCTCTCTGAATAACAAAATTGCTATTATATACAGGTCCTTCTAAAAAAATTAGCATATTGTGATAAAGTTCATTCTTTTCCATAATGTAATGATAAAAATTAAACTTTCATATATTTTAGATTCATTGCACCTATCTCAAAAGATTAGCATATTTCATCCGACCAATAAAAGAAGTGTTTTTAATACAAAAAAGTCTACCTTCAAATAATTATGTTCAGTTATGCACTCAATACTTGGTAGGGAATCCTTTTGCAGAAATTACTGCTTCAATGCGGCGTGGCATGGAGGCAATCAGCCTGTGGCACTGCTGAGGTGTTATGGAGGCCCAGGATGCTTCGATAGCGGCCTTAAGCTCATCCAGAGTGTTGGGTCTTGCGTCTCTCAACTTTCTCTTCACAATATCCCACAGATTCTCTATGGGGTTCAGGTCAGGAGAGTTGGCAGGCCAATTGAGCGCAGTAATACCATGGTCAGTAAACCATTTACCAGTGGTTTTGGCACTGTGAGCAGGTGCCAGGTCGTGCTGAAAAATGAAATCAGATGGAAGCATGAAGTGCTCCAAAATCTCCTGATAGCTAGCTGCATTGACCCTGCCCTTGATAAAACACAGTGGACCAACACCAGCAGCTGACATGGCACCCCAGACCATCACTGACTGTGGGTACTTGACACTGGACTTCAGGCATTTTGGCATTTCCTTCTCCCCAGTCTTCCTCCAGACTCTGGCACCTTGATTTCCGAATGACATGCAAAATTTGCTTTCATCCGAAAAAAGCACTTTGGACCACTGAGCAACAGTCCAGTGCTGCTTCTCTGTAGCCCAGGTCAGGCGCTTCTGCCGCTGTTTCTGGTTCAAAAGTGGCTTGACCTTGGGAATGCGGCACCTGTAGCCCATTTCTTGCACACGCCTGTGCACGATGGCTCTGGATGTTTCTACTCCAGACTCAGTCCACTGCTTCCGCAGGGTGTCAATGATGGCCTTCTGGACAGCAGTCAGGTCGGCAGTCTTACCCATGATTGCGGTTTTGAGTAATGAAACAGGCTGGGAGTTTTTAAAAGCCTCAGGAATCTTTTGCAGGTGTTTAGAGTTAATTAGTTGATTCAGATGATTAGGTTAATAGCTCGTTTAGAGAACCTTTTCATGATATGCTAATTTTTTGAGATAGGAATTTTGGGTTTTCACGAGCTGTATGCCAAAATCATCAGTATTAAAACAATAAAAGACCTGAAATATTTCAGTTGGTGTGCAATGGATCTAAAATATATGAAAGTTTAATTTTTATCATTACATTATGGAAAATAATGAACTTTATCACAATATGCTAATTTTTTGAGAAGGACCTGTATATAGAAATGGCTTGTGAGATAAACATGTTCAAGATAACGTCTTTATAGCAATAATAAATAGTAGGACTATTCTTAATTTCTCCAGTACCGACAGCAGAACACACACAGCTTGTTTTAAGACGAGCTGAAGTTCAGAATGATGAGATCATCCAATCATGCCCTGACAAGAACACTTAACCACAAATTATACACCTGCAAATGTAAGGTGGAAGCCCTGTTTCTGACAGCTCTGGTGTGACCAAAGCAAAACATTAATAAAAATAAAATTCAGTCTCACCAAAAAAAATTGATAGCTGGCATGAAATGCATTGTGACATGCAATACTAAATCTACGCTCGTAAATCTGCTTATATAACCTGAATACCTTAAACACAAAAATGTTTTTAAAACTGGTGGCCACTCACAACAACTAAAACACAAAATCCAAAAAAAGCAAAATCCACTGTTGCTTATCTCAAGCTTGCTGATTTAAAAACTGCCCAGTCAGTTGGACATGCTACTCGTATAGCTGTCTTATTTAAAAGCATTAAAAAAAAAAAAAAAAAATTCAAATTAAGCATTAAAATCCATCTTAAAAACACAAATCTGATCTTTTCACCAATCTGAAATCATTTGACTTGGATCAGATGACTCCCTGCACGATTCACATGTTGGGAATTCCCTTGCATTTACTCACTGCACCTGAGTGCAAAGAGATGATTTCAGATTTCTTAGCAACTCATCAAGAGAGTTAGCCAGGATGCCAGCCGAACTTAGCCCCGCCGATAACATTTGAGGTCGGGAAGTTTGGTCTGGATTTGATCCGTTGAGAAGCTGTATGTCTGAACCAGAGCTGTTCGGACCAATCAAATTGTCAGGGCTTTATACGATGATGGACAGATGATCAACAGTAACGTAATCATCCATGTCACCAAAGAGCGCTTGGGTTGAATTCTTTTACAACAAAGAATGGCTTCCGCTGGAGAATTTAGATGTGTAGATTCAGCCATCGCATCTGTTATAGAAGATGTTGACAGTGCATTCATTTTAAAAGAGAAACAGAGAACCGCGATCAAGGCATTTGTCGATCCAATTGAGTGCAGAGGCATTTTCTTTCCTGGTTCGGTTGAAACACGCCCCATAATCACAGCCCAATGGAGCAGTATCAGACTCACATTCTGACTAGAATCTGAGTATGACGACGTCAGGCTACAAGAGAATATAATAGAATTCAGAACATTCCTGTATAAATGTTTGGGACGTTTCTGAATAAACTAAAACATGCTCATTCTTTTTGTTATTCTCTTCTGCAAATGAATATGCTCACTTGCACCATTTATACTTATTTCGCTTCTCCCATGTTACGTGTTCTGGAAAGAAACTGATGCATAGAGGCTTGTATGCCTTCACATTTTTTTTTGTCTACTGATTTGTACTTTTAAAAGTTTGAAGAAAAAAAATCCTTTGTGCAAAATGAGAACTTAACATTTCACAACAACTTGGCATTTTGTAGCTCAGGAACTGCTTAGTTTAGACATGCACAGATATAAACATTCCATTAGAGTGGATATTAATCATATAAAACTGTACAATAAGAGGAAATTTTTATATGCAAAAAAACTGATTTATTGCATTTTTGCTGTTTACATGCTTGAAACAACATTCAACCGGTACCTGATATTAGTATGTTGCAGAGAATCACGTTGTTTTTTCAAACAGAGATCATGATTCTGAACAGACAACTAAACAAAATAACATAACATTTACTAGAGGGGTTCTTACAAACTGTTATTGGCTATAGCGTATTTAAAATGTTTAATAATTCTGAATGAGAATTATATAAAAAAAAAAGAAAACAGTTTGAATGAATGATTCACTCATAAATAGTTTCATTACTGGATGAATCAGTGCTTATGAACAAATCTCTTATATGAATATTTAAATGTACCGCTGTCAAAGGTTTAATAGATCTTTTAACGCTTAATAGATCTTCGTGCAGCTCTAGTACGTTGTGTGCATGAGTTAGGATTAGATGTTGTAATTGCAGAATTTTTTAAATCTTAATAGCTTATTGGATTATTAAAGATGTTGATATATCTGATTTTTGTCTTAGCCGATTACATTCGCACTTAAGACAAAACCGAATGCATTTATAGTATTAGTTTGCCATGATGGACTTCTGATAAAAAAGTTGATGCATACTGAACTACTGTGCTAGTTGAACAAAATCTGAGTTTCAGAGTTGGATTTGTATGGTTTGTATGCATGTATGTATATATGTGTGTGTGTGTGTGTGTGCGCATGTATATACACTCACCTAAAGGATTATTAGGAACACCATACTAATACTGTGTTTGACCCCCTTTCGCCTTCAGAACTGCCTTAATTCTACGTGGCATTGATTCAACAAGGTGCTGAAAGCATTCTTTAGAAATGTTGGCCCATATTGATAGGATAGCATCTTGCAGTTGATGGAGATTTGTGGGATGCACATCCAGGGCACGAAGCTCCCGTTCCACCACATCCCAAAGATGCTCTATTGGGTTGAGATCTGGTGACTGTGGGGTCCATTTTAGTACAGTGAACTCATTGTCATGTTCAAGAAACCAATTTGAAATGATTCGAGCTTTGTGACATGGTGCATTATCCTGCTGGAAGTAGCCATCAGAGGATGGGTACATGGTGGCCATAAAGGGATGGACATGGTCATAAACAATGCTCAGGTAGCCCGTTGCATTTAAACGATGCCCAGTTGGCACTAAGGGGCCTAAAGTGTGCCAAGAAAACATCCCCCACACCATTACACCACCACAACCAGCCTGCACAGTGGTAACAAGGCATGATGGATCCATGTTCTCATTCTGTTTACGCCAAATTCTGACTCTACCATCTGAATGTCTCAACAGAAATCGAGACTCATCAGACCAGGCTACATTTTTCCAGTCTTCAACTGTCCAATTTTGGTGAGCTCTTGCAAATTGTAGCCTCTTTTTCCTATTTGTAGTGGAGATGAGTGGTACCCGGTGGGGTCTTCTGTTGTTGTAGCCCATCCGCCT